>CAUYRH010051485.1:0-26245 GCA_963574655.1 Perodicticus potto
TGGCATCACAGCTCACAGCAACCTCCAATTCCTGGGCTCAAGCGAGTCTCTTGCCTCCGCCTCCCAAGTAGCTGGGACTACAGGTGCCCGCCACAACGCCCGGCCATTTTTTTGGTTGCAGCCGTCATTGTTGTTTGGCGGACCAGGCTGGATTCAAACCCGCCAGCTCAGGTGTACGTGGCTGGCGCCTTAGCCCGTTGAGCCACAGGCACCGAGCCGGCTACTACTTCTTTTATTCTTAGCTACTATAGTCATAAAATATTTGCTGGCCATGAGGTTCCTACATATTTTCTGATTAGCATTGACATGCTAGATTTGGGTACATACTGTGGATTAATAGCGAGGATTATGATAGGCCATTGATTTAAAAATGTTTTATTTTTGTTTTGGAGTTAGTCTGTATCTGATATTGTAGTCTATAGCATCTGATAATGAAATAATTGGAAAAATCATGTACCTATTATCTTTCACTCAGTTGTCACTGGAGATTTTTCTAACCCTGTAATGAATTGCTTTGCACACACATGCAATCCTATGTGTGTGTGTGTACACACTCGTGAGTGCAAGCTTTTGTTGGTACCTGTTGGCAGTATCCAGGTTTGGGAAAAATCAGACAATCTCTGCTTTCTCTCAGCAGTTTGACTGGCTTCCACTGAAGGTCTATTATTTTTACAGGTATGTTCTCTGGGGAACCAGTATTCTGGATATGTAGTCTGCTGACTCATCTCTGTTTTTAAGTTGTCATCTTACCTGGTCTACAGCCTTTGGAAAGAATATTGAGTTGGTTGGCAGCGAAGGGCCAGTTGAGTTACTCTCTCACAGGCATTTAATGAAGATAAAACATTAGCGATGCGATTTAAGAGCACTTTTGACAAGTAGTCCCTCTGCTAAAGACCCTGGCAGCCAGTTAGAATGCTGTTAGGACATCAAAATGTTGAGCAAATAAATCTTTAGATTGCTATTGAACATGAGGAGGCTGTGACTGTTTTTATTTTCCCAGAGGATTTAGGAATAGCCATTGCATGGCCCACTATTTCTATTTATTTGGGGGGAGGAGAGAGTTTTCATGTTAGTATTGTAAATTGGATGACAATTCTTTGTCCACAGTTATTTCAAGATTTCTGCAGGGAGTTATTTATAAGGGATATTTTTTTTTTTTTTTAATCTCATTCATTCTTATACCATCTAATTGTCTCTTTGCCTTGGCTAGATCTATTCAGCCAGCAAGAAAAATCAGATTAGATGTGGAAGGAGGCCAAAAACAGGGGCAGAAGATGGCAGTGGAAATATCAAAATCAAGGCACTTGTGAAGCACATTGTGATTGTAAAAGAAAGGGAAGAATTTTAAAAATAAATTTGCCCTGCCTTTATTGTTTCCTTAAAAGATTCATCATCCATTTCTATAGCCGTGTTTAAGCCAGAGGAGCTGGTCCCTGCTTCGGGAGGTCACTTGCCAGGCGTGCCTTCTATTCCAGTTTGTTTTTTCTGACCTTCTAGGAGGGTGGCCTTGAGAGGTGTGAAGCAGTTGGGCAGGGTAATGGCAGGAGCTCAGTCTTGTTCTCCAGCTGCCAGTTTCATGAGGGCCTAAATGGTAGTATTACATGTGCTGTTGCTGGAAGTTGCATTTATTATTTCCTGCTAGCCACCAGTGTCTACTCTAGTTAAATGAGAAGGTAAGCCTATACAGGCTTATCAACCATGCTAATAATATGAATGTGGATATCAAGGCATGGCATAATGGTCTCCGGTAAGGAAGCACTCAGTAACAGTTACTAGCAATATTTGTATTGAATTTATGATAACTCCTGATAGCCTAATAAATCAGCCCAATTTGTCAGCCCAATTTTACTGATGAAGATAGTGACTCTTTAAGGAATGGAATAAATAACTCTCCCAAGCTTATCTGATACTAAGTGGCTAAATCTGGGTTCTAACCCAACTTGATCTGACTATAAAATTTCTGCTCATAAGCACCAAAAGTATTAGTGAACAGGGCCATTTGGGTAATGGGTGCTTGCAATTTGTGACAACTTGATTGGCATTCTCATTTCATCTTTATGATGTTGGTCTTACATGACTTACCCAGGGTCACACGGCTTGCAAGAGATGGAGTTGAGTTTTTAATTTACTTGTTGATTCTACCTTCTGTGCTGTTGTAGTCTTTTAGCCTCAGTTCTAGAGGCTAAGGACCTGAAGAGTGGATTGTCAGTGTTCTAACCTAAATTAGGCTGCTAATTTTGAGCTGGAGTTCAGCTCTGATTTCTCCCTACTACCTTCTTTCTCTACCCTGCTCCAGCCCAGTGAGGTACCCAGAGAGCTAGCAGCTCGTATGCCCCTGTTCACAGGTGCCAAAGGGAGAGAAGGCAGCAGTTTTCTTTCTTTTTTTTCTTTTTTTTTAAATTAAATTATAACTGTATATATTAATGCATTTATGGGGTACAGTGCTGATTTGATATACAATGTGGAATGCTTACATTAAACTGGTTAACATAACCGTCTCCTCGCTTACTTATTTGTTGTGGTAAGACATTTATACTCTACTCTTAATTGTTTTGAAATGTACCATTGCATTGTGCACATTAGGTGAGTTCCCACCAAATACCTTGCCTCCCCGCCACCTCTCCCCTCTCCTCCCCTCTTCCCTCCTTTCCCCTCCTCTCCCATTTCCTCTCTCTTCCCTCCTTCTTTCTGAACTTTAGTTGTATCCAAGGCAGCAGTTTAAGACAGAGCCTCAAGCTGTCACCCTGGGTAGAGTGCTGTAGCATCGCAGCTCACAGCAACCTCCAACTCTTGGGCTCAAGTAGTTCTTCTGCCTCTGCCTCCCAAGTAGCTGCGACTACAGGCGCCTGCCACAACGCCTGGCTATTTTTTTGTTGTAGTTGTCATTGTTGTTTGGCAGGCCCCGGCCGGGTTCGAACCCACCAGCCCCGGTGTTTGTAGCCAGCGCCCTAGCCACTGAGAAACAGGCACCGAGCCCAAGGCAGCAGTTTTCGTGCATCGATCAGCTGTCTCTTCCTAGGGTACAGCAGAATAAATGGGTGTCCAGAGTCAGGTTGACTATGGCATTTTGGATAAATTCTTAATCTCCGTGACCTCTGTTTCCTCATTTGTAACACTGGGATGATAATATCACTTTCTCTGGTAGTTTTAATTTAAAAAAATGTATATACTGGCTACATGAAAACCATCATCTCTTGTTATTCTTGGTCAAAACCCCTCCCTTGCCCTTGTGTAACCTGAAGGGTCTTAAAGGCCTGCTTCACCCAATCCTTACTGACAAAATACTTTAGCCCACTTTTGTATTTCACAAAACAGATTTATTACTATTTATTCTATTCAAATCTCCTTCACCAGGAGATTTGAATAGAATGTTGATAGTTTCTGCTGATTGATTTTCTTTGCATACAAAGAGGGACAAGATTGGATATTTTGAAATGTAGGCATTTTCTGGGTCACTTTTTCCTTGTTTCCTCTACAGAGAAACACCTCTCCCTCCCCTTTTGTTGTGAAACAGATTTCCAAATAGGCTTCAGAGATCCACTCTTTTAAGCCCGACTAATCCAAGGACTAATCACAGTGTAGACTTTTGAAGGTGTCATGGTGGCTCGAGAGAGGAACACCAAAGCCACTTGTAGGTGGTGTAGCAGAATGTCTGGCTGTGAGCGCTGGCTGGCAGTGATGAGGGCTGCAAGTGTTATACAAGCATGGGAGTGATTTTTCCCATATTCACCTTTCTTCCCAACTCCCATTTGCGTAATCTTCCTCTCTTCCTGATAATCATTATTGTCCTAATATTTGGATCATTGTGCAACAAGCAACTGGATCTAGGCTGAAAGCCCTTTGTGGTGTTGACAACAATGACAAACTATCCCAAACTTAGTGGCTGAAGACATTACATGCGCTCCCACATACAGTTTTGGTGGATCATGAGTATGCCAGTGAGAGGCTGTGGGGCAGGGTCTGTTGTGACAGTGCAGTGGAGGTGTTAGCCTGAGTTGCCTAGGCTTCCCCAGGCTTGATTGGTGCTGAATGACCTACTGTCCAAGGTGCCCCACTCGCACACCTGCTCAGTTAGCACTGGGTGTTGGCAGGAGGCCACGTGGACTTCTTTCTCGGGTTGCTTGAGTGACCTCATGATGTGACAACTGGCTCCACTAGAGTAAGAGACCATGTGAGCAAGTTGCAGTTGTAACATCTTTTATGACCTCACTTCAGAAATCACATTCCTTCATTTCTTCAGTATCAGGCCAGTCGTCTTTGTATAGGAGGGGATGACACCAAAGCTCAAATACATGGAGGTATAGGAATCACTGGGTGTCACCTTGAGAGCTGGCATCTGTTCCCACTGTGACACAGTTGCATGCTGTCTAATACTCCTAAACCTGCATCTACCTGTTATCATATTACTACTATAATATAATTAATTATTATATAAACCAATGAAATATAAATCTAGGGGGGGAAAAGCTGCTATTTCCTTAAAAACTTCTTTGAATCCATTAGAGAGACTTAATAAAGTTCTGTTGCTTAAAAATTGCTGTTAAATTAGGTGTAGGTAAGGACTATAAAATATAAAAGGAAGTCATAAAAAATCGAAAGTGTTCAAATTGCTTTGCAAATGTCTTTGCATTATCACTCCATTTCAAATAAACTCAAACTAGAAATCATAGACACTGAATTATAAGTACGGTTTATGTCAAGAAAGACTATAGTGTCCTAAATAGGGAACTACAATTCAAAAAAAAGTTCTCAGTCTACTTTAAAAGATGGATGGAAGAATGAACACTATATGTGTTAAAATAAGATGCTTTAAATATGTATGAATAAATTTTTATGGTATCTTGCTTTGTGCAAGAATCTTGATTAACTCCTCCTATGCTGGTCTGAAACATGTCAGAAGGTGGACTTCTGTAATGTTTGAGATATTACACAGTTCTGTAATGTATGAGATATTACACAGTTCCTTCTTACCTGTTAATTATTAAGAAAGGAAGCATACTACATTCTGTTTTTTCAAGACTTATATAAATCAAGGCATTAATTTTTTGCAATACCATATTAATTCTAAGATGCATAGCTTTCTACATTTTAATATTTTAAAAGGAATCAAAATACATTCTACAACAAATGGTGTTTTGTGATTTAATTGGCAGCATTTTTTGGCCGTATTGCTTCATAAATTTTCATTATTGCCTTAGATTTGATAAAACATGGTATGTTTTATGATTTAGTTTTCTAGAAAGTACAGTAGGCCCCAGTTATTTATAGGATACTTTTCAAGACACCCTGTAGATGTCTGAAATCCCAGATAGTTTTTTTCTTATACATACGTACTTACAATAAAGTTTAATTTATAATTTAAGCATCGTAAGAGATTAATAATAACTAATAAAATAGAACAACTATAACAGTATACTGTAATAAAGGTTAATGTGAATGTGGTTTCTCTCAAATTATCTTACTGTACACTACTCACTTGAACTATACTTGCAGGCAACAGAAACCATGGCAAGCAAACTAGAGGACCACTGTATGTTACATGCATGTAAATTACAGGTTCATTAAAGTTGAGTTGCGTATTTCTGCCCAGCTGTAGTTTGGCTGACTCAGTCTTAGTTTATTAATAGAGTTTATAAAGCAATGCCTTGATTTAAAAAGGGAGAAACTCATATTTAATTTTCTTTAAGTGATTACCTTTAAATCTGTGTGCCTCAGTTTTCTCATGGGTAAAATAAGAGAACCTATGTAAATTATTTTCAAAGTTTCTTTCAGCTTATACATGCTAAGATTCTGTGTCTTTTCTAGAGGAAACAAGGACTTAATTCTTAATCTATTGGGGGTGGTCTTATGGCTTTTGTAAGGAGATGAAACCCATCAACCCTCTCCAGTTAACACCTATGAGGGCGTATTCCCAAAGTTGGCCTGTAACTTCAGGGGTTTCATGCACTCCCCAAGCTGGTCCCTCTGCATCTCCAAAACCTTTCAGCTCAAGTTAAGCCCTGCCTTGAATTTTGCTTCTTGAGCTTGCTTTTTTTTATGTGGTGGCTTTTGTTCTTTGTAAAGATATGAAAGTAGAACTTTTTGAATTTTCAGTTTATGGATTGCTTCTTAAGAGCTCAAACCTTTGCGAACTTCCTTCACCTTAGTCTGACTGGCGTCCTTACTTCCGTTTGCCTCAGCCACAGACACTCTTAAACTGGATGCCCATAGCACAGTGGTTATGGCGCCAGCCACACAATCCGACGGTGGCGGGTTTCATCTCAGCCTGGGCCTGCTGAACAACAGTGACAACCACAACAAAAAATAGCCAGGCTTTGTGGTGGGTGCCTGTGGTCCCATCTACTTGGGAGGCTGAGACAAGAGAATCACTTAAGCCCAAGAGTTTGAGGTTGCTTTGAGCTGTGATGCCACGGCACTCTACCGAGGGTGACAGCTTGAGACTCTGTCTCAAAAAAAAAAACAAAAAAAAGAACCGGATGCCCTTATTGCTGAGGATATGGGAGAAAATATGAGTATGGAGGGGAAACAATAGCTTTCAAAATATTTTAATAAAAATGTGCTTTTCTCTATAATGCATAGCTCTACCAAATAGGGAAGAGTCATAGGTAGAAAAAGAAAATCATTGTTATACTTCTCAAGTTTTGTTTGTAGTGTTTGAAGATATATGAAAGTTTTTTCTGCCTGGAGGTATAAAATCTCAACAAAAATCTTAGGTAGATTCCATTAGGGAAATAGAGAAACCACTGGGTCTGACATTTACATACCTTGAGCAGCTTCTTTTTAATTTTAAGCATCTGCTGTACTGTTTGTGTTGTGAGAATTAAATTAGTTGCCAGCAGCCGACTTCTAATGGAACCCAAAACTGTCTATAGAATTTGTTGTAGTTATAGTCTCTCCTTAGTATTGCGCGGTCTAAGTGAAAGTAGGACATTTTCATTGCACATCGTAATTGACACTTTGAAATTAAAAGAGACTGATTTATTGTCAATGGTGGGTCATTTTCACTAAAGTGATAGAAAATCAACACTGATATGTACCACGCAATCCCCTATGTATTTGCTTTAAGACTAATTTTTTTTTCTTTTGAAACAGTCTCAGTCTATGCCCTGAGTAGAGTGCCATGGCATCATCATAGCTCACAGCAACCTCAAACTCTTGGACTCAAGAGATCCTCTTGCCTCAGCATCCTGAGTAGCTAGGATTACCAGGATGCCTACTTTTTCTATTTTTAGTAGAGACAGGTCTCACTCTTGCTCAGGCTGGTCTTAAACTCCTGACCTCAAGTAATCCACCTGCCTTGGCCTCCCAGAGTGCAAGGATTACAGACGTGAACCACTATTCCCAGCCTCAAGACAATTTTTTAACATCACTATGAGATGGTATTTGTTATTTTATCCTTCATTTATAGAATTTGGTATTTTGCTAAAAGAGCAAGCTTTGAAGTCAGATTTGTTTTAAATCCTCCTTAAATCTTTATCACCCCTGAGCCAAATAAACTTAGTAGGTTTTGTAACCTCTCTGGGCCTCTATTTTCTGATTTTTAAAAAGGGAGCAACAGTCCTTTTACATTATAGAAGTTTGGGGCAGATGGAAAGTAGTAATGGATTAAATATAATTTAATAATGTTTTTTACATTAGGCACCAATTTAAAAATTTAGTATGTAGATAAATATTTTCATGTAGGTAATTGGTGTTTTTGGAAACTGAAAACATAAGAGTCATTTAATCATGTGGAAATGTCCCTCAAAGTTTCAGATAGGTTTGGTTAAAAGTGTAGTAGATTGGAAGTTGTGTTCAAAACCTACTCCTTCATGACCCATGATAGGGTAAGAAAAGAGTAAAGATTCCTCAGTCTTCTGCCTTGGTAGATCAATGTTGTTATTTTCATAGGCGTAAGGGATTTTTACACTTATGAAAGGAGATGAGCTGTTGAGTGTGCAGTGTGTATAATTTGGCCCTTTTGGTTCTTTGTGAGAACCCTAATCTGGAAGAATAGTGTCCTGGAGAATGACGTTTCTAAAGCGTTTTTTGTTGTTGTTTTGTTTTGTTTTTTGGCTTTATAGGGTTCATTGTTCTCAGTTTTCTGTCATTTGTATCAGAGCAATATTTACTCTGTAGCCCGTTATAAGGAACGTGGTTATAGGTCATATAGGGAGCATTTATGACTGGTAATACAGCCCATTTAATGAGTTGCTGATTAAAATTATAAATTCCTAGGCTCCTCCTCTGGCACCCAGGATGGGGTCCTAAAATAGCATTTTTTTTTTTTTTAACCAAGCACCCAGTTGAAAATCTATATTTGGGTAAGACTGGGAAACCCTGCTGCCTATAGCCAGCCCTTTGGGAGAGCTGGCTAAAACGCCTGTGTTTTTTAAAGGTGAAACTTCTGCTTTCTCTAACCACAGCACCTGAATTTGGGGAAGTAAATAAGAGAGGATAATATGAAAAGGTAATAAAATCTATCATCAGTGTTGGTTAAACCTTGTGTGTAGATGGCCTCTCGGCTATCTTTGTGGTAGTACTGTCTGTATATAAATGATTTCGCTTGGAATGAACAGTCATTACATTTTGGAGGGGGAGGCCAACAAAGTGTCATCTGCAAGAAATAAAAAGCAGTCACTTAAACATGGAAACTTTCAGACATTGGTGGGGGCACTTGTTCCCCTGATTGGGCAATGGTAGTGTCTACCTCTAGTACTTAGGAAGACATTGTACTTAACATGAGGAAGATGATAATTATCCTTCAAGGGTGAAAAGGCTTGTTAGTGCCCTGTACTTTCATAGATCTGCAAGACTGCAGTCTGGCCAGATCTGGATCAGATGCTATTTTATTGTTATTAATTGACTCTTGGGTAGAAGGCCATTTGGCACCAGTGTTCTCTATTAAAGGCATATTACAGAGTGAAATTAATGGTGGACGAGGCTGTGTCTGGGAGACTTACATGGTTATCTCCTATTAATTACCGACTGAAATTTTAGGGCTCAGTTACATGTTAACTCCCTACCAGAAGCACACTTAGCAAGGTGATTAAGTTATTGAAGGCAAGTCTTCCAGGTGACAGGCTATGATAATTAATTCAACCACTTAATGTTTTTGAGAGCCTATTTTTTGCCTGTCACAAGGTTCTGGAAATACCATAGTGAGATTGTGAGACAAAAGAGAAGAAGTAACTGACATTGATCAGTTTAGATCAACAAATGTATGATTACTACGTGTAACGTGCACTCTGAAGATGCGGAACAAAATTCTGTGAGAGGGTGTGACAATGGCATCTAACCAAGTATATTCATTATCTATTGCTACGTGTGAAATTACCCCCAGACTCAGCAACTTCAAACTATACACTTTGATTATCTCACAAAATTTTGGGGCTCAGCAGTCACAGAGTGGTAGAACTGGGTGGTCCTACCTCGGAAACTTCATGAGGATACAGTTAGGCTAATGACAAGGACTGCAGTCATCTGAAGGTGTGACTGAGGCTGAAGGAGGTACTTTGGAGATCACTTACATGGCTGATGGCAAGAGGCTTCATTTCCTCACGGTGTAGAGCCATCTAGAGGTCTGCTTACAACAGGGCAGCTGGCTTTCCCCGAAGTAGAAAGTCCGAGGAGAAACAGAGAATATGAAGACGACCAAGATGGAAATGGTGGTGTCTTAGAACGTATTCTTGGGAGTGACGCTCCACAACTTCTTCTGCATTCTGTTGGTCATACAGATCCACCCATATGCACTGTAGATGAACAATACATGCACACAAGAGTCTATATACCAGGAAACAGGGCACCTTAAGGGCTGGCTGCCTTTGAGGTCAACAGCACTCCCAGTCTGGGGGGTTATGAGAAGGTTTTTCTAAGAAGGTACTGCTCAAGCTGAGACCTAGAGGGTAAGTAGGTAGGGTGAGGGGTGATTTGATAGAAAGCCTTTTCCAGATGGTCAGAGCATGGCATGTTTTGCAACAGTGGAAGAAAGCCAGTGTAGACAGAGCAGAAAGGGTCTGGTATTATGTATTGAGAGATGATACTAAAGAGGTTGACAGGGACCAGACCACACACGTCCTTTTAGGTCAAATTAAAGATTTTGTTCTTTAGAGACTCAAGCTAGAGAATGACATGATCAGATTTACTCTTTTAAAAAAAACGAAAAACAAAAAACCTCTGTGCTTTCAGTGAGCAGTGTGGATTATAGGTAGGGAAACCAGCTTGAAAGCTGTTGTTAGTAGTCCAGCAAAAGGCCATAGCGGAGGAGAACAATGGCGGTAGGAATAGTAGGGGACAGATATGAAATGTATTTACAAGGTTTGTCATAATTTAGAACTGGAGTGGAGGAAGTTGTCTTGGATGATTTCTTGGGGTCTGGCTTTCAGAATAGGGTAGATGGAAGTGACTCTCACTGATAAAGAGAGCCCTGGACAAGGACCAGGCTTATCAAATATATTAGAGAACTGATTCTGAAATTACAGATATCATTGCATGCAGTGAGTAAATGTCTCAGGTGGCTTAAGGTATGAGGATAAGCAAAGAAGGTATTTGCCACGAAAAAATATCATTCCACTCTGATTCAAAAACGCACGTTGTATTTTTAAAACCATACAACAGGTTTTGTTTTTTGTTTTAATGTATGTGTGAATAGCTAATGTCTGGCAAAGTGTGACAGAGCCTTCTTGCTGTTTCTCTTTTGATGATCATTCTTAACTTTTAAAATGAGTTGATGAAATCTTCTAAATCTCAGCTTATTTTTAAGTGTTAGAGTCCACTGGGATTTGTAACTTCAGATCCTCCAAACTCATTCACTCACTCTCTCATACACATTTTCTCTTTTTGTCTCTCTCTCTGAAACACAAACACACATACAGTCTTATTTGTCGAAGAATTAAGCATGACATGCCACGAAATTATAACATTTGAGAATTCACAAGGACCAACAGCTGCTCATTCTTACAATGTAGACAAGAGACTTGTTAACTGAACAACTTCTTTGTGCCAGGCTCTGTGCATTTGCATTTTTTTTAAGGGCAACTCCTCTCACTTGTCAGAGATCTACTGTGTACTAAGCAATGTTCTCGGCATTTGCTGCACGCCAGGCCATGGACTTCAGAGCTTCCCTCCCTCTCTCTGGTCCCTTCAGTGAAAGATGGAGAACACAGAGCCATGCCCTGCTTGCGAGAAACTTAACACTGAGGTGGACGTGATAAAAGCATACAAATTCGGCATGCCAGTAGACAGGATAAGGTGTGTAAGGTATTGCTCCATAGCAATACCTGTGAGGAGGAAGAAATCTCTAGAATATAACGTTGTCCGTGATGTTCTTGGCCGATTCCCAAGCCTCTGGAAGGGCCTACCCCTTAAGACCTGCTTGTTAAAAGAGTTGAAGAGGAAATCGCTATTTTTAAAAAGCTTTTAATTTTGAAATAATTTAGAGTGAAGAAAAGTTAAAAATCGTATGGGGAGTTCTTACATATCCTCGTCCCTGCTTCCCCTAATGTTGACAATTACAGAACCATGGCATGGTGATCAAAACTAGCATTGGCACAGCAAATAGCATTGGACTATGTGGACTTGCCCCACTTTTTTGTTGTTGTGGCAGGATCCAGTCTAGGATCCTGCATTGTATTCAGTTGTCATGTCTCCAATCTGGGACAGTACATATTACCTTTTCTTTCATGACCTTGACACTTTTGAAGAAGTGCTCCGGTCAGTTATTCTGCATCCCTCAGTTCAGGTTTACCTGATGACTGAGAGCTCTTTGTTCTAGAAAGATTTTGTGAAGGAAGTGGAACTTTAGGTGGGTTTGAGTTAGGGTGAGATTTGGATGGGCAAAAGGGTGGAAAGAGGATTTTTCAAGCAAGGAAACTGCCCAGAAAGATCTATTCTGGACCACTTTAGTGTTGTCTTGGTTCTTTGCGTGTGCAATTGATGGGTGGCTTTAGCTGGCTGGGTAAGAGTTGTAATCGCCCTTGTCCAGTTACCTTTGCTTTGGATCTTGCCTTTTCCCATCAGTCAGAAGGTCTTCCAGGTTGGTGCTACCTGCTATGTTGATGGCGTCCAGCTTTTCCTTCCTGGGTGTCAGTTATGTGCTCCTTGTCATCTTTTCACCAGCCTTTACTCTGACCTTATCTAGACTAGGGACGTAGAGTCTTACGTTCATTTTATCTTGATTATTATTAGTGTTACATTTCCTTAGATTTAGCAGGCACTACTGCACAGAGTCCAAGAGTGACTCATGGCCACACCTTCTTAAGCGGAATTGATATCACCCCTAAAGGGGTGAACATTGGTTCTTGCAGGGTGAAAAACATCTTAGATTTTCTTTTTATGCATAAAGTATAGATCTATCTATAATACCTAAACAGACATACGCTGTATTTGTGGTATTAAAATTGACTAGAAAGAATTTTGATTGGAGGGAGAAAAAAAACCTTAGTAAAAGCTCATTGGTTGGATTAATATTGAAGAAAAGGTTGAGAAACACTGCTGTAGACCAAATGATTTGCTTATATTTTCTCATTTTATAACAGTACTTTAAGCAAAATATTCTTATTATCTCCATTTAAAAATATAAATGAGGGCTGGGTGAGGGAACTCATCACCTATAAGCTCAGCATTTTAGGAGGCTGAGATGGGCCAGGAGTTTGAGACCAGCCTGGGCAGCATAGCAAGACCCTTTGTCTACAGAATATTTAAAAATTAATGGTGCACACTTACAAGCCCAGTTACTCCAGTGGCGTAGGCAGGAGTATCCCTTGAGCCCAGGAGTGTGAAGTTACAGTGAGGTGTAATTGTACTGTACAGGTGTAATTGTACAGTGAGGTGTAACTGCACTCCAACCTGGACAACAGAGCAAGACCCCATCTCCAAAAGTAAAACAACAAAAAAATACAAATGGAGAAACTGATAATTGTCAAAATTGAGAAAAGTGATTCTGTATCAAAAATTTTTATTCAGGACAGGAAGACTTCACAGTTCAAGGTCTGCCATTGTTCATCCCCATCAGTCTGTAGCCTTATTCATATTGAAAAATCAAGGAGAAAGTCAATATAAAAAATAGACAGTATATCCTAAAACCAAGGACAAACTTTTCTGGGCTTGTTGAGTCATTTTGTTTCCTGATGTACTGCCATTATTAGTGTTGATAACTGTGGGGCAACACTATGTATGTTTGCAATATTAGAGTTAGGATTCTAGTTAGACGCAGGTGTATCATCACCACGAAGGCAGAGACTTTCATCTGTTCACTGGTTACATTTCCATTGTCTAGAACAATGCAATCCATAGGAAGTGCTTACAAATATGTGATAAATAAATATAGGAGAAAGGATATTACATTTTAAGGAAAATATTTCAAAGCTAAACTGAATTCATTCTGTTTGATGTTAGAACTGTAATGAGCTTAAAAAAAAAAATAAACACCAACAATTAAAATGTAGTATACGATTCATACCTACCACAGAGAAAGTTACATTCTGGGTGGCCAGTTGAGTTTGATGTAGAAACTGCCTCTGGCTACTCAAACTCCAAATGTATGACTTAATATTATTATACCATACACAGCTGATAGAAGAGATTAAATCAGACTTAATTTTTCATCCAGCTGGAGGGGCTCAACAAACTCCCCCCCCCCCAAACCAACAACCCAGTATCATTGTTTGAAATAGAATGGTGCTAATGCAATTTAATGATTATAATGAAGATTTTTTTTTTCTTTCTCAATTGAGCATCAAGGATAGCTATTTATGTTTGAGGTGAGGACTAAACCTCCCTTTAGATATATTACTGCACTGAACAGACCAGCAAAAACCACAAGTTGCATGAGGATGTAGTTCCTTCTCCTGGAGAAACTTTATGTTTACCATCTCTGAACAGGAGACATAAATTCATCAGAATATTACACAAAACCTATGAAATCATCTCATAGTACTTAATAAGACATATATCTGATTGAGATATGTTCATATTAGCTGTGTCAGGAGTGGTTATGGAATTAATTAAATTAGATTCCCAAAGTTCCCCCTTGTAGGCAGGTGTAAATTTCAGTTTTCAAAGACTCTTCTCAATGTAAGTAATTTAGAGGATCAAGGCCCAAGAAAAGCTAGATCTGCTCAAAGGAATCCTATTTTATATGAGTGGAGATAGACAAAAGAAGGATGATCTCACCACCAAGCCCTCGTTTTCTTATTCTCGGTGGCATTTTTTTTTGTTCCCCTTAGCCATGAGAGGGCTTCTGAGAAAATCTACCCCAAGTACAAATGAAACCAGAAAGTTGTTTGGCTGAGAATCTGAAAGCGGTTAGAATTTTGCTGACTGCTTCAAAGGATAAGCCGCTCTCTCACCCCTATGTTAAATACCAGCTTTTTTGGATGTGGGTTCAAGTATCTTTCTCTAAATCACATTTTTTTGGAGCCCAGTAATGTGGCTTCTTTGTTTCCCTTTGCTATTAATTCTCCTTTTCCTGATGTCTTACATGCTTTCCTGAAACTTACAGGATTTTGCACAGTTAGATATTAATGTTGGGAAGTAGGAACACCACCACAAACACGTGCATTTGCAAAGAAGAGCCCACGCGGGCCCACACACAGCCCTGTTACCTGGGCAGGCTGTACTCCAGTCCTCTTCATCAGAGAGGGTGGGTACTTCAGGTCTTCTAATTACAGGCTTTCTGCCTCCTGACACTCAGCCTTTGAGAACCCTCTCAGCAGGAAAGCCATGTACTACAGGCACTCCATTCCACACACTGAATGACCTAATATAATTATCTGAAATTGAAAAATCACTTTCACTCCGATGAGAGTATCTCACCATCTTCCCCTCCCTTGCCCCCTTCTGAGTTATGACTTACACACTCCTTTTCCACATCTTCACCAGAATCCGGCTCATCTAGTCCTCTGATGAGCCGCACATAGGGAAATTGTACCAGCTTTGCTTTGGGGGAGCCTATCGTGTCAAATTTTTCCTCTGGCTGCTTAAAAAGAAAAAAAAAGCATAGGAGAGTAAATGTGATGTTACTCTCTGAGCTAATGTATTTCCACACCCTCAACGGGAAGCCTGCCTCAGATGCTCAGTGTAGATTTTATTGTCCCCTGCTTCAGTAATTCACATGGAAAAGTCATTTTATTACTACGCAGCGTATCACAAATAATTGCTTTTTGGCTTTCTTCTTGGGAGATGATTTGCCATTCAGGCAGGGAGGTGAGCATGCTGGGGGCCATCACAATTTAGTAAAATTGATTATTTCTCAGGAATGCCTCACTCACTATTGCACTTGAAATTATAGAGGTAAAATGATAGATGAACCATAACAGAGAGCTGGCCTGAGGTACAGGTTCAAAGGGGGCTTTTGGTGATTTTCTTGGTCAAAGAGTCCAATTTTTTTCAAGTTTTATTCTTGAAAATGAAAAGGTAAAATATCTCCAACACTCAAAGAGGCATGATATCCTCCTGGCCTTAAAAGTTTACAAAAGTCAGTAGCATGGTTAAGACTAGGATCCCAGACTTTGAACTTGGACTGACCTGGGGCATTGCTGTAACATTTCTTAGCTGAGTGATTTTTGGCAGTTTACTTAACCTCTCTTCATCTTTAAAGGCAAAGATGTGGGCCGTCCTCCAATAGGTCACTCTTGTAATCCTAGCACTATAGGAGCCCAAGGCAGGAGGATCGCTTGAGCTCAGGAGTTGTGAGACCAGCCTGACCATAAGAGAGAGACCAGATCTGTACTAAAGATAGAAAAATAGCTCAGTGTTGTGGGGGGCACCTGTAGTCCCAGCTACTCAAGGAGAATCGCTTCAACCCAGGAGTTTGAGGTTGCTGAGAGGCTGAAGCCAGGGTACTCTAGCCTGGGCAACAGAGCGAGACTCTGCCAAGCAAAAAAAAAGAAGAAAGACATTGGGAGGTGGAGGGAATAGTACACCACTTCCCAAATAGTCTGCAGAAGAATTTTTTGGCTCACAGTAATCACGTAATAATAGTTATTATTGTAAGTAAAACAAGGATGATGATGATGGGTTCAGCTTTATTCCTGCCTTATTTCAAAGTAAACCCAACACTCCAGTGTTGACTAGCATCTCCACATCTGTTTAAGGTTGTAGCAGTTGTCAGTGGGCCTTGTATTGCCCCACTACCCAAGGGCCAGGACTACGTGATTCCCTTCCCCTAGTGGGTGCCCTGAAAGCCATGCTTGTCTTCCACCCCCGCCCAAGAGGCCATGCGGATGGGGGCAAGCGGGAAGAGCCACTCCCGGGGCTGGGGGTGGGTGGGTGGAGTGTATGTGGGGGGTGTACCCAGCAGCAAACCCCGAGTGTGAATAGCGGGCATTGATACCGCCAGAGCGGGCTGGGGACACCCGGGCTGTGCCTCCTGCCTGCGAGCCCCATAAAAGGAGCAGCTGCCGCCGCCGGGTGGCTCAGACGCACCGGGATGAGGCGGGCAGCCGCGGAGCGCACGCCTGGGCTCCGGCAGTGACCGAGGCGTACCGCAGGTAACGGTTTTGTCCTTGGGCCTGGAAGTGACAGCAGAGAGAGGGGAGGGGCGGGCGTCGAGTCGGCAGGAGGGAGGCTGGTCAGGGATGAGGCAGAGGGGAAGCAAGGGCAGGAAGGAAAAGGGAGGGAGGGAGGGAGGGAGCGCCCAGAACGCGCGGCACTTGCCTCCAGCCCAGACGTTCAATTCCCCCGCTCCCACCTCTCGGCTGGCGGCCGCATCCCTCCCCGATCTGCTCCCGCGCCTCGCGCCGGCTCCCTGGAGGCTCCAGCCAGCCATGTTTTCCGGGCAGGCATCTCGGCTGCACAGCTGACTGGCAGGGCCCGTGCGCGCGGGGACAGCCTGGGTTGCAGCGTGGGGGCAGGTGGAAGGAGACCTCAGTGGCCAGTCTGCCGTCGGCTCGCCGTGTTTCAGGGCGAGGGGTGCCTGGAGGACAGTTTACTTTGGCTCCAGTGGGCAAAGGGCAGGGTCCCTTCCCCCTTGCAGCCTGCCATTCCCGCCGTCCCCACTTCGCTGGCCCGCTGCCACTTAATGAACTATTGGCTCACCCCACCCCTGCAGAAGCCTGCATTTGGAGCTGTTTTAAGAGGGCTGTTTGCATAAAGCTGGGCTCAGCTGGGGAAAAAGGAGAGGAACTGAAAGGGGAAGGCGCTTTTGTGTAGAGAGCCCTATTGTAGAGCCATCTTTCTCCCCTGGACCTGAGGCTCTGGAGGTTCCCAATACCAGAAGAGGGAATGGCAGGGAACTCCAAGCCTCTTGGCCTGCTGTATGACCTGGCCCCCTCCTCCCTTCCTTGGGTTTCTTCATCTGTGATTAAAAGGTTGCTCTGAACCTATGAGTGTTGCCTTTCACCTGGGATACCCCCAGGTATCCCTTGGCTCTAGTTTCCATGGCTTCCCTGCCTACTGGCAGAAAATGTAACTCTTGGGAATCATGGTCATCTGCCCTGAGCTGAGCACTTCCCTCCTCTGGACCAAGTGGGTCCACATCAGTGGCTGTCCTGGGAGGTTAATAGACCTTTTACTTGAGGAGCTCTCCAGTGAGAGTTCAGAGTTCCTCCGTTACTCAGTTACTCCTCAGCCCTTAATTTTCTCCCAGTAATGAAGCTTCATGGTTGGCTTTTTCTACAACATGTGGTGTATTTGAACTCTAGGCTCTGCTCTGAGATCTCCTTTGAGTGTGGCATAGAGTGTATGTGATTGTAATTCTGTTCTAGTGTGAATATGGGCTGATAACCATGGCGAACCTAAGCATAGGCCAGACACTGTTCTCAGGTCTTTACATATATTGTTCTCTTCCATACACACAGCCCCCCCAGAATGTCATCCTCACATCACAGATAAACAGAAGCACAGCAGGATTTGTGACTGCTGGGATTTGAACCGAGGCAGCAGCACTCCAGATCTTGTGCTCTTAATCCTGTGCCTTTGCACAAAGTGGGCAGTGAAACTGTTCCATGGCTTCATCTTTCTGGAGAACTTTGAGGTGGATAAAAAGAACACTGACTGTGGAGTCAGGTACTTGTGGATTGAATCTTGGATCTCACTTTTATAGAATTCATAGGTTAACCCATATAAACCCTACATGATATTTTATACTATGAGAGTAGATATAAAATGCCAGCACATAATTACAAGCAGGTATTATCAGAGGTATTTAGAAGTTACAAAGCACAATGTCACATCAGTTACAGACATTAAAGCAAGAGGCTGTCTACATTTACATTCAACTCTTATTATTTAAAGAGGTTGAATGAGCTTGCAAAGGACCTAAACCTTGGAAAGCCTTAGTTTTCCCATCCTTAAGTTCACTTCTTTTGCATAGAAGATGCACTTAAAACAACACAAGGCCTGGTACCCATTTTAAGTGCTCAAGAAATGCTGGAGTTACTCTTTTGTAAATCAGTGGGGGCTCCTTTATTGCATATGTTTTTATTTTGTAATATGGATTAATGTGACAGTGTTTCAGCATTGCTTCTTTAGCTTCAGTACGTCATAAACCCGCTATGAATATTAGCTTCATATAGGTATGCCACACACATGCAAACACAGACGTACAGAGGGCCCAGAAAGTCTACATTTGAAATTATGAGAAACTAGTAAGCCTTAACTTATTCTGTAAAGGCTCTGTTTCTTTTGGCAAAGTAATCACTGTCTTTTTTAAGAGTTAGGTAAACTTCAAAGTTAATCTTACAGCTATCTGAAAACCAGCTGGGAGAATTAGCACCACACCTAACAGTTGCAAGGGGAAAAAAGGATTGATTATATGATATTTGCTTTCTTCATAGGCTCTTTAAAACTGTATCATAGTCTCCTAAACTGTTACAGACAGTTAACTGGAATTTTAACTTATGAAACAATTCTAGAATGAATATCTTCTCTGATGTGGTCATAGATGTTGGGAAGTGAAAAGTAAGTCATTGACTGAAACATTGTCAAAATACAACATTGACATAGATTAACACATTTTTTTAACAGCTTGTTCAAGGTCTTGCCAAAATATTCATTAAAAAAAGAATGCTGTAAGACCAAAAAATAATATGTTAAGTGGAAAGCAAACTAAATGCCTATCAATAAGGGGCTGTAAGTTGTACCATATACCTCCAATGGAGTGAATAGGCAGTTATTAAAATAATGAGGTAGGCCAGGCATGGTAGCTCACCCCTTTGATCCTAATATTCTGGGACTCTGAGGTAGGAGGTTAACTTGAGATCAGAAGTTTGAGATTAGCCTAAATAAGAGCTAAAAACAGAAAAAATTTCAAGGCATGGTGGCGCACACCTGTACACCAGCCACTTAGGAGGCTAACACAGGGGGAGCCACTTGATCCCAGGAGTGTGAGGTTGCAGTGAGCTATGATGATGCCACATCATCTAGCTAGGGGGACAGAGTAAGACTCTGTCTCAAAAAAAAATTAATCAATGAGTTAGTGTTTGTATGTTGATATGGAATGGACCATATCAGTGCCTTGAGGGCAAGAATTTTTGTCTGGATTGATCGTTCCTTTCTCTGAGCTTAGTACTTGCTACTCAGTAGCTGCTTAATAAGGATTGAATGAATGAGTAGTTGCTTCAATAAAGGATTGAATGAATGTGGCTTATTGAGAAGAAACAAAGTATTAATAGTATCTATAGTTAGTTGCTATTTATGTTTTTAAATGGATATATGTGCAGGTCTGCATGTACATAGAAAACATTGGTTGTGTGTGAGAAGGGACTGGAGGGCTCTGGTGGGAAGGAGATTTGTTCTTTCTGTTTAGGGTTGGGTTTTTTTTGCATTTTATGTATTATATCCCACTATGTGCTTGTGCTAATTAAAAATAAAAGACCTCCGAGAACTTGCTTCCTCTGAGGATTTTGTTTTTTGTTTTCCTTCCAGAAAGTGTCTCATTCTGCTGCCCAGGCTAGAGTGCCATGGCATCATCATAGTTCACTGCACCCTCAAACTCTGACCACTGACATCTCACACAAAGCTTGGTTCTGCTCAAGAACTCCATATATATTTTAGAATGAATAGATAGGTAGAATATGAGTCATCTAAGAATTTATAATTTCATCCCCATAAAGACCAGTCCGAAAGTTATGCAGTTTTTGGTTCAAAATGGGTACTTCCTAGCTTTGAGACATGTCTTGTCTTACATGCAATTCCAAAATTTTGAACTCTGTGATGAGGTCAATTAGGGAAATAATCTCCAAAGTGCAATATGACCCATGAGAATACAGAAACGGTCAGAAGTTCTATGTAAATGTTACCATTTTAATATCCTTAATACCAAAAATGTTGCATTATGACATATTTGTTCTCCCTCTCTTTTTGTTTTATTTTGGCTGAACTATTGCAAGTAAGTCATTATTATCCCATTTCACCTTTGTCCACTTTTTTTTTTTTTTTTTGAGACAGAGCCTCAAGCCGTCACCCTGAATACAGTGCTGTGGCATTACAGCTCACAGCAACGTCCAATTCCTGGGCTCAAGCAAGTCTCTTGCCTCCGCCTCCCAAGTAGCTGGGACTACAGGCACCCACCACAACACCCGGCCGTTTTTTTGCTTTTTTTTTGGTTGCAGTGGTCATTGTTGTTTGGTGGACCTGTGCTGGATTCAAACCTGCCAGCTCAGGTGTATGTGGCTGGCACCTTAGCCCGTTGAGCCACAGGCGCTGAGCCATACTTTTTGCATTTTTAAAGTTTCTTTTAGGTTACTGTATTTTGGGATAAATAAATCCCCAAATAAACAAAATACTAATTTTATTCCTTCTTATGGATTTGTCAGGAGTGACATGTTAGAGTTATGAAGGGATGTATATTTTCAAAGTTGTGTCTCAATTTTTAGTGTGTTCATTTCTTAATTTCCATCATCCTTGACTGTCTTGGCCAACTGAAATACTAGTGTTCAGGTTTCTATTATAGCCCCGGTATAGACACAGATCCTTCTGTACTAGATGGGACTGATAAAAAAGGACAATAATGGCAAAAGTTTTAGCAACATGGTAACTCGTATAGCAATTTATAGCAATTTATAGCTTAGAAATCGCATTCACATGTATTACTTAATTCACAAAGCAACCCCATCCAGTTTGCATTATGTTTGTAAGGAGTGATGACACTAATCACGCTCCTTGTTTCTCAATCTTTCTGACAGTGTACGTATTTTTTGACATTCAAGAGCTGGCCTGGTGCTGTCATTTAGGAATTGGTATTGCTAGTAGCTTAGTGATTGATCAGGGCTTAACACATGCAAATCATGAAAATTGTCCAGACCACAAAAATGACCAAACATCCTCCCATTCTGGCTAATATTAGCGACTGCTGCTTCTCCTGTTGTAGTGGTGCTTGTTTCTGCCTGCATACTGATAAGATGTGTTCATATACTCAGTCATAGCATCCAGGCCAGAACAGAGCCCTGCTTCTTTTAACCCTCCCCAAAATCACCTAACGTTACCCAACATTGCCCAGATCTCCTCTTCCTGAGACCACACAATTCCCTGTAGTGTTCATTCTCCTGTCCCAGTGAGCAGCAAATCAACTAAAGTATGTGCCTAATATTAAGTTGTTTACAAACAGAAGAACTTTACAGAAGTCTTCGGGGCTGGGCACAGTGGCTCACGCCTGCAATCCTAGCACTTGGGGAGGGGGAGGCGAGTGGATGGCTTGAGATAATGAGTTTGATACCTGCCTGAGCAAGAGTGAGACCCCATCTGTACTAAAAAAATGAAAAACTGAAGCAAAAGGATCCTGTGAGTCCAAGAGTTGGTGGTTGCTGCCAGGGGTTTTCAACCTGTGGGTCGCGACCCCTTTTTAACAATAAAAATACATTGCGGCATTAGGAAGGTTGAGAACTATTAAGCTATGATGAAGTCACAGCACTCTACCAAGGACAACAAAGTGAGACTCCATCTAAAAAAGGAAAAGAAGTCTTTGGACAATATTTTAAGATAAAATAAAGCATTTTAAAATAAAATAGTTATTACTCGTTATAGAGAATGTATAAAATGCAAAAAAGGTACCAAGAATTGGGCCAGGCTTGCCCTTTGGGGGGGGCCAAGGCATTGGCAATAGGGAGACCTTATGTCAACAAAAAAATAGAAAAATTAGCCAGGTTTGGTAATATACTCCTGTTGTCTCAGCTACTAGGGAGGCTGAAGTGTGAGGATCATTTGAGTCCAGGAGTTTGAGGTTGCTGTGAGCTTTCATGACACAACTACATGCTAGCCTGGGTAACAGCAAGATCTGGTCTCTTTAAAAAAAAAAAAAGAAAGAAAGAAACTGTCAAAAATAAAAGAACATTTCTTATCAATTCTAATTCTAAAACCCAGGACTAATCATGGAGAACATTTGGATATATCTCCTTTCTGTATCTGTATCTACATCTCTATCTTGATACACACACATTCTAACAAACATACAAGGCTTAGATGATTGATATAAATTGCTGTTACCCTGTCTATATAGTTTTGTATCCTACATTTTTCATTTAAATCATATCGTGACTATTGCCTTGTATGATCTGACTTTCAAATACATATTTTTAGTTGTTGAATAGTATGTTGTCATATGAGAATAGAAAGGTGTTCATTAATTTTTCCATCTAAAATGATCAACTTAAATAAAATAAAATGATCAGCCTTTCCTATTTATAGCTATGATAAACATCTTCATGTTTTTGTATATGTTCAGATTTCTGTAAGAGTTCCCTAGAAAAGGATATACTCTTTAAAAACGTCTTAAGATATAATGCTTGATAATTAAAGGCTATTTTTTTTTGATAAGGAGACCATCTGGATTTAGTGGCATTTGGGCCCTGGGGCTTGCTGCACTGTGGGGAACCCTGAAGGCCTCTCTCAGCTTCGCTGCTCTTCCTGGCACATCTGTTTGCTTCCTTCCTTCTCACAGCAGACTAGTTATTACATTTTACCAACATGGCTGCATTTGCAGTCACCATGTGGAGGAAGGCAGAGAAGCATTATAAATGCAAGAGAAGCCATACTCTGTAAAATAATTTAAAGAGGCTTATTCTGAGCCAAATTTGAGGATCATAACCCTGAGCCACAAGAAGCCTTAAGCAAGTGGCCTTGTGGAGGGGTTACAATTTGGTTTTCTGTAGTTCAGAAAGACAGGAATTACAAATAAAATCATAAATCAATATATGGAAGGCATAGTTTGGCCCCAAAAGGTGTGTCATCTCAAAGCCAAGGCTTATAGGTTATAGGAAGGTTTAAAGATTCTTTTTTTTTCTTTGTTAATAGAAAAATAAATTTATTTAAAGATAACATGAGGGTATAAACAACCAGGTGAAAACATGTGATTTTGTTAGGTACAATCTCTCTGGTGGTTATGTCCCAAAAGGTACACCAAACACAGGCTGGGCACAGTGGCTCAATCCTTTAATCCCAGCACTTGGGAGGCCGAGGTGGGTGGATTGCCTGAGTTCATAGGTTCAAGACTAGCCTGAGCCAGAGCGAGACCTCGTCTCTGGAAATAGTTGGGTGTTGTGGCAGGCACCTTGTAGTCCCAGCTACTTGGGAGGCTGTAGCAAGAGAATCACTTGAGCCCAAGAGTTTGAGGTTGCTATGAGCTGTGATGCCACGGCACTCTACCCAGGGCAACAAAGTGAAACTTTGTTTAAAATAAACAAAACAAAACATGCACCACACACCCCCACACCATGCCCATTCAGTGAGAGCACCCCCTCTTGTTATCCCTACCCCCAACTTGAATTGAAATGAGTTTTTCTCCTATGTGGGCATGCATTAGATCGTCTACTGACTTCATATTAGTGTTGAGTACATTGGATAATTGCTTTTCCATTCTTGTGATTCTTGACTAAGAATAATGAGTTTCAACTCCATTCAAGATATTACAAAAGATGTGAAGTCATCATCTTTTTTTATAGCTGAATAATATTCTAAGGTATGCATATACCACAGTTTGTTTATCCATTCCTGAGTTGATGGGCATTTAGGTTGTTCTTTAGTTGACAATTGGTTGGAAGAGTTAGGCTTTGTATAATAGACCTGGGGTCAGTGAAAAAGGAGTGCTTGGGTTAAGATAAGGGTCTTTTACTCAGAAACAAACTACCAGACCCTGCCTAGAATCAGAGGTTTTTGAGTGAATATTGCTGTGAATGTTGTTGACCTTTAGGTATGTCTTGTGCAGCTGTAGGTCTGTTAATGAGTCACATCTCTAAGAAGACGGGGACATAATGAGGCATGTGTGATCTCCTTTCTCATGGCTAGCCACTCAGTTTTAAGGGATTCCCTTGGCCAAGAGGGTGTCTAGTCAGTCAGATGTTGAGGGTTAGGGAGCAGCCTTAAGATTTTATTAGTTCACAGCAGTTACTAGTGAAGGAAGAATGATGGTGCATTGAGGATACAACCCAGTGTGGATGAACTAAAACCTCTTTAAGGGCAAAATCTGATGAATCATTACTTTTTTTTTAGTTCTTAGCAGGCAGCTTTGTGAAATATGTTGTCTGATATGTATTTGTTGAATAAATAGGTGATAATTCTGTTTTTGATGCAAAACAACTTATAATATCAAAAATCCTTTTAATGGCTCGGTGCCTGTGGCTAAACGGGCTAAGGCGCCAGCCACGTACACCTGAGCTCGCGGGTTCGAATCCAGCCCCAGCCCGCCAAACGACAATGACCGCTGCAAACAACAACAACAACAAAAAGCCAAGCATTGTGGCGGGCGCCTGTAGTCCCAGCTACCTGGGAGGTGGAGGCAGGAGACTCGCTTGAGCCCAGGAATTGCAGGTTGCTGTGAGCTGTGATGCCACAGCACTCTATCCGGGGTGGCAGCTTGAGGCTCTCTCTCAAAAAAAAAAAAAAAAAAAAATCCTTTTAATGAATTACAATCCTCTTCCAAAACAAATATAAAAATTGATAACCCTCTGTATTGTTTGAATTTATATTCATTCTACCATCCTGCTATGTTTATTGAGGGGTTCTTTTAGCCAGGCACTGTTTTAGGCCGTGAGCTCAAAGAAGCTATGTCATCGAGTATTAATATAGACAAGAAACCCAAAATAAGTAAGATACCAGGGAATGATATATGCTGTGATGTAAATTAATAAAGCAGAGTTGAGGGCATAGAAAATAAAGGGGGTTATTGTTATTTTATGTAGAGTGGTCTAGGAAGGCAACTATAAGAAGTCTTTCTCCTATTGGTTGTGACTGTTGATCCGGAATATTCCTCTTGGCTTAGATGTTACTGAACATCTAAGCAGAAATTGTCATTATGTGTGATTTGTGACTCTCCCTTTGAGCCCATCTTGTTAATAAGCACTTCCCATACATTATTTAACATTGCCGCTGGTCTTATGAGAAGGCTATTATGGCTTTTCTGCAGAAGTGAGTGTAGGGGAGGGAGAAAGGTTAAGTTACTTGCCTAAGTTTACATGGTTCATAAGTGTCACAGCTAATACTCAAACGCAGGCTCTGTTGAAAGCCCCTCAGAACCTACCTATCATTAATGAGGACTAAGAAATCTTAGGGCTAGTCTTCTCCTAGGTACCTGAGGCTAAGCAGGAAAGTGCACGTGAACTGTTAGTATGTTAACCCTGTTCATGCTGACCACAGTCTGCTTTTGTTTCGAGAAAGCGGGTACAGGCCCAGGACTGTGTTCCTATGCTAACTAGTTGCTGTCTGCTAAAGTACTCAGGAAGCCAGCTCCCTTTATGTCTAGGAATACCCTAGAAAGCCTTGCCCTGCTTTTGATGCGAATATGTTTCCTTACACTCTTACTGAGCACATGTGCTTTGGCCCACAAGCACAAACGTGGATATAGGTTCAGAGGACACTGGCAGAGAATGGGATATCCATTTCAGCTGGCCCCTTGGCAGTATTGTGGGGAAAGGTGTTTTCTTTTGGGTAGAGTTGGTTCAGGTCTTATTTCTTAAAACAAAAGTATTGAGGAGAAAACAGAGAGAAGGTGGCTGCTCTGGGTTCCACTGTGGCCCTTACGGTCCGTCTGGCTTGGATGAGAATGTTGCTCTGAACGGTTAGACGAGAGCTAGTGGGTCAGCAGCTAGTGGGTCTTCCTGACTGAAGAGCATCACATTGAGGCCATAATTAATTTCTCAGCTCCATCACATGCTTCTTTTGATAACTCTACTATGTTACTTGCCAGATTTTTTTTAATACATGTATTTTATTATTCGTCATTACATTATTCTCCCCCCCCACCCCCAATACATTTTCAACAAATAGAACTTGATAGTTATCCTTGGAGGTGATTGAAAACCATTGCTTAATTACATGCTTTTGGTTTTTACTCAGG
>CAUYRH010051486.1:0-10168 GCA_963574655.1 Perodicticus potto
TGGGCGCCTGTGGTCCCAGCTACTTGGGAGGCAGAGGCAAGACACTCGCTTGAGCCCAGGAATTGGAGGTTGCTGTGAGCTGTGATGCCATGGCACTCTACCCAGGGTGACAGCTTGAGGCTCTGTCTCAAAAAAAAAAAAAAAATGAAAATTCCGGCTCGGCGCCTGTGGCTCAGCGGGCTAAGGCGCCAGCCACGTACACCTGAGCTGTGGCGGGTGCCTGTAGTCCCAGTTACTTGGGAGGCAGAGGCAGGAGACTTGCTTGAGCCCAGGAATTGGAGGTTGCTATGAGCTGTGATGCCACAGCATTCTATCCAGGGTGACAGCTTGAGGCTCTGTCTCAAAAAAAAAGAAAAAAAAAAAAAGAAAATTCCTCAGGAATTTGTGGGACAATACCACAGGGCCTGATATTCATGTTATTGGAATCCTAGAAGGAGTATGGTACAGAAAAAATATTTGAAGAAATAATATCTGAAAAGTTTCTAAATTCGGCTCGGCACCTGTGGCCTGAGCTGGTGGGTTCGAATCCAGCCTGGGCCCGCCAAACAACAATGACGGCTGCAACCAGAAAATGGCTGGGCGTTGTGGCGGGTGCCTGTAGTCCCAGCTACTTGGGAGGCGGAGGCAAGCTTGAGCCCAGAAATTGGAGGTTGCTGTGAGCTGTGGTGCTATGGCACTCTATCCAGGGTGACAGCTTGAGGCTCTGTCTCAAAAAAAAAGAAAAGAACTATATAGAGTATGTTCTTTGTCCACAATAAAATTAAACCAGAATTAATAACAGATATCTAGAAAATCCACAGGCTCCTCACCCCTGCATATGACAGCGTGCTGTGTTGTTACTTTTGAAATGATTGGTGAGGAACAGCCACAGGTGCCACTGAGGTTGCTGTCCCGGGAGCAGGGCATCAACCTGCGTGCAAGCAGGTTGGCATCAGCAACATTTTATATCAACGTGGCACATATCTGTCTGAAACCTTTACTCCAGTACAGAAATATGGACTCACCTTGCTTGTAAGTACTGATCTGGAGCTCAAAAAATACCTAAACAATGTGGTGCAACAACTACAAGATTGGTTGTACAAGCATTCAGTTCAGAAACTGGTTGTAATTATCTCAAATATTGAAAGTGGTGCGGTCCTTCAAAGATGGCAGTTTGACATTGAGTGTGACAAGACTGCAAAAAATGATAGTGCACCCAGAGAAGTCTCAGAAAGCTTGATACCCACTCAGTGATCAGACAGATCACAGCTATAGTGACATTTGTGCCACTGTTGGAAGTTTCTTGTTCATTTGATCTACTGATCTATACAGAAAAGGATTTGGTGGTACATGAAAAATGGGAAGCGTCTGGACGTCAGTTCATTACCAATTCTGAGGAAGTCTGCCTTCGTTCATTTACCACTATAATCTGCAAAGTAAATAGCATGGTGGGCCTACAGAATTCCTGTCAATGACTGAGAATGAGATGAGGGATGAGGCAATCATGTAGTAAGTAATTTTTAAATGTGGTTTTCCTGAAACCAAATCAACTATAGTTCAATGTTTTATTTCATTGGTTAATTGTTAGATGAGGAAAACCAATGTTATACTTTACTGAACTATGTGTAATTGTCCCATTTGGGGGTACCTGTTCAACTTAACCATAGGATTGACATAGTGAGTTTATTGCACATTGTTCAAAGGGAACCAGCCAATTTTTGTCAGTATTGTAATGTTAATTTCTTTAAAGGCAGTAACTGTAGATGGAAAAACTTGCTATAAAGCTAAGTGCTTTCCTAAATCAGACATTTTGGTCAAATAGCTTGACTCCACATAGGTAGGGGGAAATTTAAATATATAAAATACAGCAAAAGAAGAATGAATATTCCGAATCTTTGTTTAAGTCCTAAAAGTAACTAATAATCCATAAGTAAAGATATATTGCTTTATGAGGCCCTTTGTCATTTATTTCATTGTATATTTTCCATATTGAATATATTTTCATTGATTTTAATTTATGTAAATTGAACCTATGAAGCAATGGGTATTTCTACTGTTTAATTTACTGTGATACAGAACTCTTAAAATGTTTTGGTCTGGGTGGTGCCTGTGGCTCAGTGAGTAGGGTGCCGGCCCCATATACCGAGGGTGGTGGGTTCAAACCCTGCCCCGGCCAAAAACTACCAAAAAAAAAAAAAAATGTTTTGGTCTGTGTTTTATAAAATCAAGCTTTAAATGAAAATGAGGAAATAAAGTTCAATTTGTATATAAGTTGTCTTAAAATATTTTGATATTTATGTGGTGTTAATACAATTAAATGAAAGAATGAAAAAAAGATATCTAGAAAATCCCCCACATACTTAGAAGTTAAACAGCACATGTTTAAATAAATTATACACCAAAAAGAGACCCTAAAGAGAAATGAGAAATTATTATTATGATAATGATTATTATTTTTTTTTTTTTTGGAGACAGAGCCTCAAGCTATCACCCTGGATAGAGTGCTGTGGCATCACAGCTCACAGCAACCTCCAATTCCTGGGCTCAAGCGAGTCTCCTGTCTCTGCCTCCCAAGTAGCTGGGACTACAGGCGCCCGCCACAATGCCCAGCCATTTTTTGGTTGCAGCCGTCATTGTTCGGCGGGCCTGGGCTGGATTTGAACCCGCCAGCTCAGGTGTACGTGGCTGGTGCCTTAACCTGTTGAGCCACAGGCGCTGAACTGAGAAATTATTATTTTTTTAGTTTTTTGCAGTTTTTAGCCAGGCCCAGGTTTGAACCTGCCACCTCCAGTATATGGGGCTGGTGCCCTACTCCTTTGAGCCACAGGTGCCGCCCAGAAATTATAAATTATTTTTAACTGAATGAAAATGAAAATACAACATTCCAAAATTTGTGGGATGCAGCTAAACCACAGTGCTCAGAGGGAAATGCATAGCACTAAATATTTATGTTAAAAAAAGAATAAAAGGGACAGCATTTGTGGCTCAAAGGAGTAGGGCACTGGCCCCATATGCCAGAGGTGGCAGGTTCAAACCCAGTCCCTGGCCAAAAACTGCAAAAAAAAAAAAAAAAGAATAAAGGTCTCAAATCAATGAACTAATGTCCATATTAAGAAACTAGAAAAAGGGTAGTGCCTGTGGCTCAAAGGAGTAAGGCACCAGCCCCATATGCCGGAGGTGGCGGGTTCAAACCCAGCCCCGGCCAAAAACCACAAAAAAAAAAAAAAAAAGAAAAGAAGCTAGAAAAGGAAGAGTAGAGTAAACCCAAAGCAAGCAGAAGGAAGGGAATAATAATAAAGATAAGGACAGAAATCAATGACATAAAAACAGAAAAGCTAATAGAGAAAAATCAATGAAACTGAAATCCAGTTCTTTGAAAAAAATCAATAAAATTGATAAACCTCTAACCACACTGGCAAAGAAAATAAAGAAAGACACAATTACCAATATCAGGCAATATCAGGAATAAAACAGTGGCTATTACAATAGAACCACAGACATTAAAAGGATAATAAGGTTTGTTGGGTTTTTTTTTGTAGTTTTTGGTCAGAGCCGGGTTCAAACCCACCACCTCTGGTATATGGTGTCTTACTCCTTGAGCCACGGGCGCCACCCAATAATAATATTTGTTTTGTTTTGTTCAGAGACAGAGTCTCACTTTATTGCCCTCGGTAGAGTGCTGTGGTGTCACAGCTCACAGCAAGCTCCAACTCCTGGGCTTAGGCGATTCTCTTGCCTCAGTCTCCCGAGTAGCTGGGAGAACTACAAGCGCCTGCCAGAATGCCCGGCTATTTTTTTGTTGCAGTTTGGCCAGGGCCGAGTGTAAACCTGCCACCCTCAATATATGGGACCGATGCCCTATCCACTGAGCCACAGGCACTGCCCAAAAGGATAATAAGGTTATACTACAAACAACTCTATACATGAATTTGACAACTTACATGAAATGGGTCAATTTCTGGAAAGCCATAAACTACCCAAGAGAAAAGAGTAAGTGGAGTAGTCCTTTGTCTGATAATGAAACTGAATTTGTAGTTAAAAACCTTCCCTACACGGCTGGGTGTGGTGGCTCGAGCTTCCCAGCACTCTGGGAGGCCGAGGCGGGTGGATTGCTTGAGCTCAGGAATTCAAGACCACCCTGAGCTTAGAGCGAGAACCCCATCTCCAAAAATAGCCTGCAGTCCCAGCTACTTGGGAGGCTGAGGTAGGAGGATCTGCCCAGCTACTCAGGTGGCTGAGGTAAGAGGCCTGCTTGAGTCCATACAGTCACAGGTTGCTATGGCACCACAGCACTCTACCAAGGGAGACTGAAAATAAATAAATAAATAAATAAATAAATAAAACTTCCCACAAAGAAAACAAAATGCATCACAGGCCCAAGTGTAAAACTATAAAACTTTTAGAAGAAAACAAGACGCCTATAGTCTCAGCTACTTGGGAGGCTGAGGCAGGAGGATCATTTGAGCCCAGGATACTGAGGTTGCTGTGAGCTATGATGACACCATGGCACTCTACCCAGAGTCTCACTCTGTCGCCAAAACCAAAAAAAAAAAAAGAAAGAAAGAAAACAGGAGAAAATGTTTGTGACCCAGGTAGAGTTAAGAGTTAGGCATGTGGGCGGCGCCTGTGGCTCAGTGGGTAGGCCGCCGGCCCCATATACCGAGGGTGGCTGGTTCAAACCCGCCCCGGCCAAACTGCAACAAAAAAATAGACCACCTGTGGTCCCAGCTACTTGGGAGGCTGAGGCCAGAGAATCGCCTAAGCTCAAGAGCTGGAGGTTGCTGTGAGCTGTGATGCCACAGCATTCTACCAAGGGCAACAAAGTGAGACTCTGTCTCTAAAAAAACAACAACAACAACAACAACAAAAAAGAGTTAGGCATGTGACCAAAAGTCAATTCAAGGAAGATAAAATCAGTAAATTGGACTTCATCAAAATTAAAAATGTTTTGGTCTTCAAAGACACTGCTAAGAGAATGAAAAGGTACAGAGAAGGAGAAAATATTTGCAAATCACATATCTGGCAAAGAACTTATATCCAGAATATATAGAGAACTCTGAAAAGTTGACAATTAGAAAACAAGCCAGGTGGTGCCCATAGCTCAGTGGGTAGGGTGCGAGCCACATACACCAAGGCTGGCAGGTTCGAACCCAGCCCGGGCCAGTTAAAATAACAATGACAACTGCAACAACAACGACAAAAAATAGCTGGGCATTGTGTTGGACACCTGTAGTTCCAAGGCACTTGGGAGGCTGAGGCAAAAGAACCACTTATGCCCAAGAGTTTGAGTTGTTGTGAACTGTGACGCCACGGTACTCTACCCAGGGCGACAGCTTGAAACTTTGCCTCACAAAAAAAAAAGAAAAGAAAAGAAAACAAGCCAATTTTATTAAATGAGCAAAAGATTTGAACAGATACCCCACCAAAGAAAATACAGACGGCAAATAAGCACGTGAGTATATGCTCAACATCGCTGGTTATTAAGAAATGCAAAAGAAAATCACAAGGAGATACCAACATAAATATTAGAATGGCTAAAATATATACTTACCTGGTAGGGGAGATACTATGATTACGAAAGTGGTTTTCCCAGGGTGAGGCTTATCCTTTGCATCGCGAATTTGCTGACCCCAGCAATTTCCTCAATGTGGGAAACTCGACTGCATAATTTGTGGTAGTGGGGGACTGAGCTTGTGCTTTCCCCATTAATGAAAAAAAAAAAAGAAGAAGAAGAAAGAATGGCTAAATAAAAAACACACAACACCAAGTGCTGGTGAGAATGCGGAATAACTGGAACTCTCATACATTGCTAGTGGGAGTTTAAAATAGCATAGCCACTCTAGAAAACAATTTGGCATTTCTTACAAAGTTAAACACACATCGTATGATCCAACAATCCTAGTTCTAGGTATTCAGCCCTAGAAAAATAAAAAGTATTTGCACAGGAAAATTCGTACACAAATGTTTATAACATCAGTTTTATAATCACCAAAACCTGGAAACTATATAAATGTCCTTGAACACATCTATGGTGAAACTAACTGTGGGACATTCATACAATGAACTACTGCATTTACTCTGCAATGAAAAGGAAAGATCTTCCAATGCACACAACATGGCTGAATCTCTAAGGCATGGGGAGCAAAAGAAGCTAGTCTAAAAGACTATGTACTATCTGATTCTGTTTATGTGATACTCTGGAAAAGGCAAAACTACAGTGACAGTGAATGGATCAGCGGTTCCCAGGGTTTAAGAGTGAGGGGATGGTGTGACTTAAAAGGAAACAGGAAGAGGGAGAGGTTAAGGATGATGGAGATGTTCTGTATCCCGATAGTGGTGGTGGTTACACATGTCTGGGTGTGAGTTACAACTCTGAACTGTATACTCCCCAAATTCAATTTTACTGTATATAAATTTTTTGATCAAAGTTAAAAAAAAATAAATCTTGCCAAGTGTACTTCTATAGTTTCTCAGGCCCCTGACTGATCTGATCACAAAAGAGATCTGAAGGATGGAAATTAGCCAGAGGAAGGGAAAAAGAGAGTGGGAGAGTGGGTTGTTTTGGATTTTGTTTTTTTCTTACTAGACAGAGTCTTACTCTGTCACCCTGGGTAGAGTGCCTTGTTTGCATAGCTCACAGCAACCTCAAACTCTTGGGGTTGAGCAATCCTCTTGCCTCAGCCTCCTGAGTAGCTGAAGCTACAGGCTTGCACCACTATGCCCGGCTAGTTTTGCTATTTTTAGTAGAGACCAGGTCTTGCTCTTGCTCAGGCTGGTCTCCCAACTCCTGAGCTCAGGCAATCCACCCACCTTGGCCTCCCAGAATGTTAGGATTACAGGCGTGAGCCACCATACCCACCAGGTCTAGTTTTTCTATTTTTAATAGAGGGGACAGGGTCTTGCTCTTGCTCAGGCTGGTTTCAAATTACTGAGCTCAAGGCATTCTCTCACCTGGGCCTCCCAGAATGCTGGGATTACAGGTGTGAGCCACTAGAGAATGTTTTTGACACAGAACCGCACATTGCAAACACCAGGAAGTGAGAAAAAGACCCAGGAAGATCAGAAAACTGAACGTGGGTCTGTGTGATTTGAGGGAGGGAATGGTTAAAAAAAAAAAGAAAAGTTGTCTGGGAGGCTGAAGCGAGTGGATTGCTTGAGCTCAGGAGTTCGAGACCACCCTGAGCAAGAGCAAAACTCCATCTCTACTAAAAATAGAAAAACTAGCCAGGCATTGTGGGGTGCGCCTGTACTCCCAATTACTTGGGAGGCTGAGTCAAGAAGATCACTTGAGTCCAAGAGTTTGAGGTTGCTGTGAGCTATGACGCCACAGCACTCTACCAAGGGTAACAAATTGAGACTCTACCTCAAAAAAAAAAAAAAAAGAAAAAGAAAAGTCGAAAATGGCTCGGAGCCTGTGGCTCAAGCAGCTAAGGCGGCAGCCACATACACCTGAGCTGGTGGATTCGAATCCAGTCTGGGCCCGCCAAACAACAATGACAACTGCAACCAAAAAAATAGCCAGGCATTGTGGTGGGCGCCTGTAGTCCCCGCTACTTGGGAGGCGGAGGCAGGAGAATCGCTTGAGCCCAGGAGTTGGAGGTTGTTGTGAGCTGTGTTGCCACTCTACCCAGGGCAACAGCTTGAGGCTCTGTCTCAAAAAAAGTAGGAAAGAGAGAAGAAAGGAGCCATGGAATGTCAGCCACAATGGGAATCTGGGCTTTACTGAGGGCAACAGGGAGCCACTGAAACAGTGATTCCCACCCAGAGATATGCTCCAAAGTCATGTGGGGTATGACACATGCCCACCCCAAGTTCCAAGCCTACAACTCAAACTCCCTAGGGATTGAGCTGGAGGAACCTGTATGTTTGGCAAAGGCACCTCCAGAAATTGCCATATACATCTCTTGTTATAACCACTAGCATTGACCAACATGGGCAACATGGTGAGACCCCATGTCTGTAAAAAATTAGCCAGGGATGGTGGCCGGCACCTGTAGTTGCAGCTACTCAGAAGGCTAAGGTGGGAGGATCACTTGAGCCCCAGAGTTCAAGGTTGCAGTGAGCTATGGTCACACCACGGCACACCAGCCTAGGTGAAAGAGTGAGAGGTCCTGCCTCTAAAAATAAAAAAAAATAGGCTTGGCGACCATAGCTCAGCGACTAGGGTGCCAGCCACATACACCGGAACTGGCAGGTTTGAATCCAGCCCAGGCCCGCCAAACAACAATGACAACTGCAACCAAAAAAATAGCCAGGTGTTGGGTGGGTGCCTGCAGTCCCAGCTACTTGGGAGGCTGAGGCAAAAGAATCACTTAAGCCCAAGAGTTTGAGGTTGCTGTGAGCTGTGACACCAGGGCACTCTACCAAGGGCAACATAGTGAGACTCTGTCTCAAAAAAAGAAGAAATTTGTCAATGATCCAACTTTAACAACTGTCAACTCATGATCAATCCTGCTTCATCTATACCCTGAACCCATTTCCCCTGTGATTATTTGGAAGCAAATCCCAGCTATCACTTCATTTCATTGGTAAATACATATCCCTAAAAGATAGGGGCCTCTCAAAACACTAACTGCACTACTGTTCACATTTTCTTTTCAAGAGAATTAAATCGTTTATTGATTACACGTGATAATGGTAGATACACAAGTTTCATTCTCATCTGTAATGTTATCTGGTACCATTATTCAATTAGATATATTGCATAGGATATGCCAATAATCACCTTTATAACCAATAATTCCATGATTTTCTTTGGATGACCCCTTTAAATGGTGAGCTTCAGGTCACGACAGTAATCCCTCGTTCAACTACACCAAGGTTTCTGAAGACCATGGCTTCTTCACCCAAGCAGGTTGTAAATGAATTTCAAATAGAACCTGGCATTACCCTGATGGAATTCTAGCGTCACACTTTTGGGAAAGTTTACCAAAATGGTTTCAGAGTAGACTAACTTTACACAGCACATTAAGAAAAAAAAAAAAGCCCCTCTTCTCGCCACTGCCTCAGTTAGTCTAGATTTCAATCACTTCCTTTTTCCCATACTGTTCAAAATAGTCTCTTTAGTGATGTTCTTCAGTATCTTCTTTAATGCCACCAACAAAGATCTTTTTCACAGTTAAGTGGGCACCAGGTCTTTGAGAATCTTCTCTGGAAACAGCTCTTTTTGGTTCCACAACTCTTCCATCCACTTTGTGTGGCCTTGCATTCATTGCTGCATCCGCCTCCTCCACAGCAGCGTATGTGACAGACCCAAAGCCTCTGGAGCACTTGGTGTTCGGATCTCTCATTGCCACACAGTCTCTCATTGTTCAAAATGGCTTCTCAGACTCTCATCAGTCATTTTTCTTTTCTTTTTCTTTTTTTTTTTTTTTGCAGTTTTTTGGTCAGGGCTGAGTTTAAACCTACCACTCTCGGCATATGGGGCCGGCACCCTACTCCTTGAGCCACAGGTGCCGCCCTCATCAGTCGTTTCAAAGCTCAACCCTCCAATGAATAGCTCTGCAGCTGTTCGGGCTCTTTAGGAGACTCTGACTTAGACATGACGACAGTGGGAAGAGAGGCTTTAATGATGCTTCCTCGGCAGCGTCCACAGGCAGAAAAAACCTGTTCACATTTTAAACATACCCTCTAATTCCTTCATATCAGGGTGTTTGCAGGGGTTAGGGAGTGCAATGTCCGGCTCCTAGAGAAAATTTAAAATCAAGAGTGGTGGTAGTTGTCGTTGGGCCACTGATTCTTATCAGTTGTTATTGCCCTTTCCATGTAATATCTTTGTCCCCATCATAGTGCCACAGAGTCACTATGGCCAGATATTTTCCACATCCCTGGGAGGACTGTGTGTGTTGTTTTCTTTCTTTCTTTCTTTCTTTCTTTTTTAATAGAGACAGAGTCTCACTTTATCTCCCTCGGTTCAGTGGCGTGGTGCCACACAGCTCACAGCAGGACTTAGGTGATTCTCTTGCCTCAGCCTTCCGAGTAGCTGTGACTACAGGCACCCAGCACAACCCCTGGCTATTTTTCTGTTTTGGAGTTCGGGCTGAGGCCAGGTTTGAACCTGCCACCTTTGGTATATGGGGCCAGTGCCCTACTCAATGAGCCACAGGCACTGCCCTATCCATTTTATCTTCTAGGAGAGATTCTATGGAACATTTTTGTGCCTCCCTCTATTATACTACTCCCCTTTCAC
>CAUYRH010051488.1:0-58214 GCA_963574655.1 Perodicticus potto
AGTCCCAGCTACTTGGGAGGCGGAGGCAGGAGACTCGCTGGAGCCCAGGAATTGGAGGTTGCTGTGAGCGGTGATGCCACTGCACTCTACCCAGGGTGACAGCTTGAGGCTCTGTCTCAAAAAAAAAAAAAAATGAGTTTGTTCTATCCTGGGGAATACTGATTTGCCCTCCTGCCCTCTTTCAAGTATTTGTACAGACCTCATGCTCAGATAATGATTCCCCCAAAAATGGTGCTTTGACATGCAGAAGTAAAGCAGCAGCCTTATGGTCCGTCTCTCTGATCTTGCCCAAAGCACTGAGAGAGACTCTCTGTGCAATTTCCTTATGTGACTAATAAAACATTCCAAAAGAATTGGAGTTGTCTTAAGACCTTCTCCTTCCCAGGGATCTCATCAAATAACCAGTAAAAAATAACCACCTGAGAAGAGAAGAGGTTGGTAGTTCCCACCACACCCAGCCAGACTTTCAGGGAAGCTCCAAGAGCTTACCTGGTGGCTTTATCTATTATAAGAAAGCCTTTGTTTTGTTGGGCCTCACTTTCCGTCCCATCTGGCTTCCAAAGAGATTCATTTAGGAAATAAAGTCTGCCTCCTAGCTCCATCAATTTCCCGGATGAAGAGAGTACTAAAGCCTCAACCAGCTGGCCCCTTTTCAACGCCCATACTTTGTTGGCTCCTCTGTCCATATGCACATTAATAAATATTGTGTGCCTTCCTCTCCTGTTAGTCTGCCTTTTATTAGCTCCTTTTCAGCAACTCTTCAGTGGGTAGAGAGGAAGCTTTCCCCCCACCTCTACATTACATTAAGGAACAGGCCCACTCTGAGAAAGTGAAACCTTCCCCTGCATCTAGGAACATCTGAATTCTCATGGTATATCCCAGGAAAGAAATTCTCACATCTTTGGTCTTAAATGAAGATCTTCCATCTTCAATAAATAGAATTTTTTTTTTTTTTTGAAACAGAGTCTCACTATGTCGCCTTGGGTAGAGTGCTATGGCATCACAGCTCACAGCGACCTCAAACTTTTGGGCTTAAACGATCCTCTTGCCTCAGCCTCCCGAGTAGCTGAGATTACAGGTGCCCATCACAGTGCGTGGCTATATCTATATTTTTAGAGACAGGGTCTTGGTCTTGCTCAGGCTGGTCTTAAACTCTTGAGCTCAAGTAATTCACCAGCCTTGGCCTCCCCGAAGGATTACAGATGTGAGTCTCTATGCCTGGCCAACTGCAACAAATTAAATGAATCTCATGAGAATTTTGCTGAGTGTAAAAACTAATTTGAAGGTTAATTTGAATATGTAACATTCTTAAAATATCAAAATTAGAGAGATGGAGAATGAATTAGTGGTTGCTGAAGGTTAGGGACGAGGTGGGGATGTGATAGGGGATGGGAGTGGTTGTAAAAAGATAACATGAGGAATCCTTTGGGGATGAAACTACTGGACCATGACAGTGCATACATAAACATAACATCTGTGATTAAATTGCATAGGACTAAACACACGTGTGCACATGAACATACACATGCACACAAGATCAGTACAAGTAGGCTCGGCGCCTGTGGCTCAAGCAACTAAGGCGCCAGCCAGGTACACCTGAGCTGGCAGGTTCAAATCCAGCCCAGGCCCGCCAAACAACAATGACGGTTGCAACCAAAAAATGGCCAGGCGTTGTGGCCGGCTCTTGTAGTCCCAGCTACTTGGGAGGCGGAGGCAGGAGACTCACTTGAACCCAGGAATTGGAGGTTGCTGTGAGCTGTGATGCCACGGCACTCTACCCAGGGGGACAGCTTGAGGCTCTGTCTCAAAAACAAAAAAAAAAGATCAGTACAAGTAAAACTGAGGAAATATGAATATGATTGGTGGATTGTACCAAGGTACCTGGTTGTGATATTGTACTATAGTTCTGCAAGATGTTACCACTGGGAGAGAGGAGGTAAAGTGTCCACTGGATTTCTCTGTATATTTCATATAACTGCAAATGAATGTTTATGAAGAAGAAGAAGAGGGAGAGGAGTATGAGGAGGGGGTAGGGGAAGGATGATGGAAGGCCAGAGGACTGTGAGACTATGCTCAATGGACTAATATAAATGTAGGTAATAGATCAAAGAGAAGAAGTACAAATGAAGAAATATTTTCAGATATAATGGCTGAAAAATTTCCAAAATTGATGAAAGAGATCAACCCACAGATTCATAAATCTCATAAATCCCAAGCAGGATAAATACAAAGAAAAGAACAATAATTAAGCATAACCTGGTCAAACAACTGAAATTCAGAGTTAAAGAGACAATCTTAAAAATAGCCAAAGAGACTCAGCGCCTGTGGCTCAAGCGGCTAAGGCACCAGCCACATACACCTGAGCTGGCAGGTTTGAATTCACCCTGGGCCCACCAAACGACAATGACGGCTGCAACCAAATAATGGCCGGGTGTTGTGGCAGGCGCCTATAGTCCCAGCTACTTGGAAGACGAAGGCAGCAGACTCACTTGAGCCCAGGAGTTGGAGGTTGCTGTGAGCTGTGATGCCACAGCAGTCTACCCAGGATGACAGCTTCAGGCTCTGTCTCAAAAAAAAAAAAAAAAAATAGCTAAAGAAGGCTGGGCACCCATAGCTCAGTAAGGGTGGTGGCCACATACACCAGGGCTGGTGGGTTCAAACCTGGCCCGAGCCTGCTAAAAGAAACAAACAAAAATATCTGGGTGTTGTGGCAAGTGCCTGTAGTGCCAGCTACTAGGGAGGCTGAGGCAGGAGAATTGCTTGAGCCTAAGAGTTTGAGGTTTCTGTGAGCTATGATGCCATGGCACTCTATTGAGGGTGACAAAGTGAGACTCTGTCTTAACTTAAAAAAAAAATAGCCAAAGGAAAGAATTACCTTCATAATGATAGTTAATTTTCTTTTTGTTTGTTTGTTTTTTGTTCTTTTTTTTTTTTTTGAGACAGAGTTTCACTTTATCGCCCTTCGTAGAGTGCTGTCGCGTCACAGCTCACAACAACCTCAAACTCCTGGGCTTAGGCTATTCTCTTGCCTCAGCCTCCCAAGTAGCTGGGACTACAGGCGCCCACCACAACCGCCCGGCTGTTCTTGTTTTGCAGTTCGGCCGAGGCTGATGATAGTTAATTTTCATCTGAAATATGAGAAGTCTAAAGTTGGCTGGCCGTGGTGGATCACGCCTGCAATCCTAGCACTCTGGGAGGCCAAGGTGGGAGGATGCTTGAGCCAACGAGTTCAAGACCAGCCTAAGCCAGAGCAAGACCCTATCTCTACTAAAAATAGAAAAACTAGCCGGGTGTTATAGTGGGTGCCTATAGTCCCAGCTACTTAGGAGGCAGAGGCCAGGAGGATTGTTTGAGCTAGGAATTTGAGGTTGCTGTGAGCTATGATGCTATGGCAATCTCACCTGGGGCAACAGGGTAAGACTCTGTCTCAAAAAAAAAAAAAAAAAGAAAAGAAAAAGAAAGAAAAGAAGGCCGGAAGTCAATGAAATGGCATCTCAAATGTCTAAAGAAAAAAGTACCAACTAGGAAGCCTATATTCAGTAAAGCAGCTGTTTTTTCAGATAAACAAAAATCTAAGATAACTTACTGTCAGCAAAATTGCTAAAAGAAACACTAAAGAAAATACTTTAAGCTAAAGGAAATTATCTCAAATTGAAAGCCAGATCTGCAGGAAGAATAAAGAATACAAGAAATTGTAAGTATTTGGGTAAATATAAAAGACTGGTTTTGTTGGTTTTTTTTTTTGAGACAGAGTCTCACCCTGTCACCCTGGCTAGAATGTAGTAGTGTCATCATAGCTCACTGCAATCTCAGACTCCTGGGCTCAAGTGATCCTCCTACCTTAGTGTTCCAAGTAGCTGAGACTACAGGCACATGCCACTATGCCTGCTAATTTTTCTATTTTTAGTAGAGACTAGTCTTGCTCTTGCTAAAGCTAATCTTGAACTCCTGAGCTCAAGTGATACTCTTGCCTAGGCATCCCAGAGTGCTAGGATTATAGGCATGAGCCACGGCATGCATGGACTAAAAGACTATTTTGAATATAATTTATTTAGTCAGGTATGGTGGCTCATGCCTGTAATTCCAGCTATTCAGGTGGCTGAGGTGGGAGAATCACTTGAGCTCAGGAGATCAAGAGAAGCCTTGGACTTACTGGCTAAGCCCAATATAGTGAGACCCAGTCTCAGAAAATAATAATAATAATAATAAAGAATTTGAGACTCTAAACTACTTGAAGGAAAAATAAGCAATTTATGTGAGATTCACAATAGGTATAAATAAGTATTTGACAATATCTCAAAAGATAGGAAGAGATGCTATTGCAAGAACAGTTCAATTTTCATGCAATTTGTGAACGGCATCATATTAATGCAAGGAAGACTATTAAAAGCTAAGTTTTCATGTTGTCATGCCTTAAACAAAATACTACTTGCTGACACATGGAAATGGAGTCAAAAAGAGAAAAAAAATTTTCAAAACCCCAAAATACTACTAGCAATACTACAAACAGTTTTGTTTGTTTGTTTGTTTGTTTGAGTTAGAGCCTCAAGCTGTCACCCTGGGTAGAGTGCCGTGGCATCACAGCTCATAGCAACCTCCAATTCCTGGGCTCAAGAGAGTCTCTTGCCACCACTTCCCAAGTAGCTGGGACTATAGGCGCCTGCCACAACGCCCGGCCATTTTTTTTTTTTTTTTTTTTTTTTGGTTGCAGCTGTCATTGTTGTTTGGCGGCTCGGGCTGGATTCGAACCCGCCAGCTCAGGTGTACATGGCTGGCGCCTTAGCCCATTGAGCCACAGGTGCCGAGCCACTACAAACAGTTTTAATAAAGTAATTATCCATTCAATACTCACACCTGGGTAAGATGGGCATTGCCACTTAATTTCACAGGTGAAGAAACTGAGGTGTGGAGAGGCTAAAGCTTTGCCGGAGGTCCCCAAATAGGAAATAGGTGCACCAGAACTCAACCCAAGTATTTGGAACTCTAAGCCCATGCCCCTTCTATCGTTCCAAGGCTGACAAATGTTCTTTGTACAGGGCTAGATGATACTTTAGGCTTTATAGGACGGACAGTCCTTGTCACAACTGCTCTACTCTTCAAGCTGCACAGACGGTATATAAACAATTGAGCATGGCAGTATTCCAATAACCTTTACTTACAAAAACAGATGGTAGGCCAGAACTTGCCAATTTCTCCATTATTCTACTGACCAGTGGTCTTCAGTTCTGGCCCAGAGAGGGCCATTCTGGTCCACAACCAGGGTCCAGAACCAGTAACAGAGCAACTGGCTATATTTGGTCTAAACACTTGGTTGTCCCCATCTGCACTCTGCTTCCCAGCTCCCTTGGGCTCTGGCCCCAGCATTTTGGTAAATAAAAAGCTCAGTTCCTTTTTACTCTCTCCTCAGGGGAGACATCCAAGGAAGGGCCAGACACTGGAGCACACTGTGCTCCCTTGGCTTCTCTCTTTTCCAGTCTTAAAATAGACCCCCGGCACTTCCCCCAGCAACTCTCTCACTCCCTTCCATAGCTGCCTCCCCTCTGGGCCTTTAGCCCTTGGACTCAGCCCAGCTCTTGGCCATGGAGACTTTAAAGCACAGGATCTATATTTGTAATGGACTGCTGTGCTCTGATGATGCCCCATGACTAATCCTCAACAATCAATAATTCTATGGCAGCCAGGGAGACCAGAACCAAAGTCTTAACTGAAGGGCCAAACAGGAAACCATCCAGTTATTATGCTTTCATTCCCCCGAGGAGAAATCCCCAGGCTGTTATTTAGAGCTGCTCAGCAGTTTTCAATTTACAAAATGTTCCCAAACTATTTTCAGTAGTTTTTCCTCCCACGAATCCCACCCTGCCTATCAGTTGGCACTGCTGGGTCAACTTTGTAATTAAGGAAATCAAAATCTCATTTGTATTTAACAGCTAACTAAAGGTCACAGAGCCTGTCTAGGGTCAGGATCCGAATTAAAATTTGTCCTGCATTGCCAGCTTCACCCAAAAGTCTATAACCACTTCTTGATCCTTGGAATCCCTAAAAAACTTTGGACCAATTTTGAATGTCAATCTTTTATCCCATCCTGAACAGCTGCTTACAACTCCTAAGGTTAGAGGCATTTCAGGGAAGATTGTGCTTAAAGATGGAACAAATCCACTGACAATCTCTATGGCATGTTTATACATCCACTGATCATCTCTACGGCATGCTTGTGCAGATGAGAAAAGCTGCCTGAACTGGGCAGTCATAGTCCCACAGGCTCATGAGTTGACCATCCGGTCAGGCACCAATTCCAGACCCACTACCCTCCTTGACTGAATGCCTTTGTGCAGTGCCTAACCTATATAACCATACCAGTGGCCTTGCTAAAGAGGCAGCCTAGGAATTTCAAATTCTTCCCATTCTTTCAGAAAAAAAAAAAAAGCTTAGGTACCTTTTTAGCTCACATATAGGGACATACCACTGTCTAAAACCACTGGTTGTCAGGACATTACCAAGCTGCCCTATCTGTAATGTGCTAGGTTCTGGAGACCCTAAGTTCACCAACGTACCACTCAGCCCTCATGGAAGTAGCCTAGCAGGGAAAACAGACACCAAGATTGATTTTTTTCAACAGAAAAGAAGCTAAACCCCATAAAATAATTTGAGGAGGTTTGTCCTGAGCCAATTTGAGGACCATGGCCCAGAGCTACACCCAAGAAGTCTTGAACAAGTGAACTCATAGTAGTTGGGTTAAAGTTTGGTTATATAAAGTCTGACAATTAAGTTCGAGTGTTTATGTCAACAGCACTGTACAAAGAGCTCAGTAAGGTTCCATAGCCTTGGTATATCAGTGTCTCAGTTGTGTTCATGTCAATGTGTGGCAGTGTCTTGCTGAGTAGTGTTCATTATTGTTGTGTGGTTTTGTGTGCCATCATGAGAATGCTGGAGCTTGAATGAGAGCAATGAACAAACATTCACAAATTTCTTGTTAAACTTGGCAAGAGTGGAAGTGAAATCAGATACACATTAGCCCAAGTTTATGGGGATAATTTCTATGAAGAAAATAGCTGTGTATGAATGGATTAAATGTTTTTCTGGGAGAGAGAAAATGTCACTGATGAAGAAAGATCAGGGCAGGCTTGGTGCCTGTAGCTCAGCAGCTAGGGCATCAGTCACATACACCAGAGCTGGCACGTTCAAATCCAGGCCGGGCCTGCCAAAAAATAGCTGAGTGTTGTGGTGGGGCACCTGTAGTCCCAGCTACTTGGGAGGCTGAGGCAAGAGAATCATTTAAGCCCAAGAGTTTGAGGTTGCAGTGAGCTGTGACACCAAGGCACTCTACTGAGTGTGACAAAGTGAGACTCTGTCTCAAAAAAAAAGAAGAAAAGGAAGGTCAGGGCAGCCATTGACTAACAGAACTGATGAAAACATTGCAAAATATCAGCAAATTGTGTGTCAAAATAGTCATCAGACAGTGAGAAACAGAGCAGACCAAGTAAACATCGATAGGAAAATAGGAAAATCATAACTGAAAATACTGGCCAACAACTCAAGGCTCTTGCATTATAACAATGCACCAGCTCACACAGCACTGTCTATGAGGGAGTTTTTAGCCAGTAAACAAATAATTGTATTGGAACACCCTCTCTACTCACCTGATCTGGCCCCCAGTGACTTTTTTCTGTGCTCCCAAATAAAGCAAATATGGATAATATGAAGAGAGCTCTGATGGCCATTCCAGAAAGAGTTCCACAATTGCTTTGAAGGGTGGACCAGGTGCTGGCATCAGTGCAGAGCTTCACAAGGGGAATTTTTTTTTTTTTTTTTTAGAGACAGAGTCTTACTTTGTTGCCCTCGGTAGAGTGCTGTGGCATCACAGCTCACAGCAACCTCCAGCTCTTGGGCTTAGGTGATTCTCTAGCCTCAGCCTCCTGAGTACCTGGGACTACAGGGGCTTGCCACAACACCTGGTTAGTTTTTTGTTGCAGTTTGGCAAGGGCTGGGTTCGAACCCACCATCCTCAGTGTATGAGCCACAGGCGCCGCCCCATAAGGGGAATATTTTGAAGGTGAGCATAGTGACATTCAGCAATGAGGTATGTAGTACTTTTTCCAGGATGAGTTTGAGAAGTTAATTTTCTAGACTACATATACATTTCAGATAGATAGAAAATTCATGTAAAGTCATAAATCAATACATGGTAGCCAGGCATTTTGGTGGGCGCCTGTAGTCCCAGGTACTCGGGAGGCTGAGGCAAGAGAATCGCCTAAGCGTAGGAGTTGGAGGTTGCTGTGAGCTGTGTGATGCCACAGCACTCTACCGAGGGCGATAAAGTGAGACTGTCTCTACAAAAAATAAAAAATCAATCAATCAATCAATACATGGAAGGTATACATTGATTTGGCCTGAAAATGTGGGACATTCCAAGAAGAGGGGGCTTACAGGTTACAGGTGGGTTTAAAGATTCCTTGATTTGTAATTGGTTAAAGAAATGAAGCTTTGTCTAAATGCTTGGAATGCTTTAAGTTAAGGTAAGGAAGTCTGATACTTAGAGACAAACTAGGGGACACAAAGGGAGACTCAAGTCATTTGTTATGTAAATTAAGGACCTGTGGGTTTGTCTTGTGCAGCCTTAGGTCTGTTAATGAATTTTGAGGGGATTTCTGCAAGAAGGGTGGGGGTTATAATGAGGCATGAGGCATATCTGACCTCCCTTTCCATGGCCAGTAACTCGGTTTTACAGTATCCCCTTGGCCAAGAGGATCCAGCCTTAAGATTTTATTTTAGTTCATGATTTCTTATTTATTTATTTGAAACAAAATCTCACTCTGTTGCCTGGGCTAGAGTGCCATGGCCTCAGCCTAGCTCATAGCAACTCAAATTCCTGGCATCCTAAGTAGCTGGGACTACAAGTGCCTATTACAATGCTCGGCTATTTTTTTTTTTTTTAGTAGAAATGAAGTCTCAGTCTTGCTCAGGTTGGTTTTGAACTCCTAAGCTCAAGGGATCCTTCTGCCTCAGCTTCCCAGAGTGCTGGGATTATAGGTGTGAGCCTTGGCACCAGCCTAGTTAACAATTTCAATACAACATGGCCAATGCTCTCTTAAGAGGTTTATTCAAGGTATTAAGTAGACAATTATCCATATTTCATCTGATCAAAGGTCTCACAGATTTTAAGGTACATGTACACATACATACACAAAACAGATAAAAATGTTCCATTAAACTATGGCACAACATTTCTTATTGATTTTTAATTTTTATACTTATTGACATGTCATTTAGTTTTTGTTTTTTTTTTTGCAGTTTTTGGCCAGAGCCAGGTATATGGGGCTGGCGCCCTACTCCTTTGAGCCACAGGCGCTGCCCAATATGTTATTCAGTTTTACTTTACTATATTATTTTATTTTATTTCTAGTTTTTTTTTTTTTTGAGACAGAGGCTCACTTTGTTGCTCTTAGTAGAGTACCATGGCGTCATTGCTCACAGCAACCTCAAACTCTTGGGCTCAAGCGATCCTCTGGCTTCAGGAGGAGCCCCAAGTAGCTGTGCACTACGTGACCCAGATAATTTTTCTATATTTTGTGGAGACAGGGTCTCTCGCTCTTGCTCAAGCTGATCTTGAACTCTTTTTTTTTTGTAGAGACAGTCTCACTTTATCACTCTCGGTAGAGTGCCGTGGCGTCACACAGCTCACAGCAACCTCCAACTCCTGGGCTTAGGCAATTCTCTTGCCTCAGCCTCCTGAGGAGCTGGGACTACAGGTGCCCACCACAACGCCCGGCTATCGTCTTGAACTCTTAGCCTCAAGTGATCCTATTGCCTCTTAAGGTACTAGGATTAAAGGTACGAGCCACTGTGTCTGGCTTGTTTTGTTTTTTGAGACAGAGTCTCAATTTTTCTTCCTAGGGTGCAGCACAATCATAGCTCACTACAACCTCAAGCTCCTGAATTTGAATAAGTCTCCTGCCTCAATCTCCTTAGCAGAGCAGCTGGGACTACAAGCCACACCTGGCTAATTTTATTTATTTATTTATTTATTTTTGAGACAGAGTCTCACTCTGTCACGCTTGGTAGAGTGCCATGGCATCATAGCTCACAGCAAACTCAAACTCCTGGGCTTAAGTGATCCTCTTGCCTCAGCCTCCCAAGTAGCTGGGACTATAGGCGCCCGCCACAACACCTGGCTGTTTTTTATTTTATTTATTTATTTTTTTTGAGACAGAGCCTCAAGCTGTCACCCTGGATGGAATGCCGTGGCATCACAGCTCACAGCAACCTCCAATTCCTGGGGTCAAGTGAGTCTCTTGCCTCCCAAGTAGCTGGGACCACAGGCGCCCGCCACAACGCCCGGCCATTTTTTGGTTGCAGCCGTTATTGTTGTTTGGCGGGCCCCGGCTGGATTCGAACCTGCCAGCTCAGGTGTACATGGCTGGCACCTTAGCCCACTGAGCCACAGGCGCCGAGCCCCCAGCTGTTTTTTAGAGACGACGTCTCGCTCTTGCTCCAGCTGGTCTCTAATTCCTGAGCTCAGGCAATCCACCCATGTCAGCCTCCCAGAGTGCTAGGATTACAGGTGTGAGCCATCGCACCTGGCTTAATTTTTAAAATTTTTTTTGCAGCGATGGAGTCTTGCTATGTTGCCCAGGCTGGTGTCCAACTCTTGGCCTCAAGTGATCCTCCCACTTCTACCTCCCAAAGTTCTGAGGTTACAGGCATGAGCCACCATTCCTGTCCTTTCAAACTTTTTTAAGATACATTTTTGTCATGTTCACTCTGGTGCATATATAAAAAGGAAAATCTAAGTACAGTAAAATAAGCTGGCTAAGGGATTGGTGAAACTTGCTCACATTCAGAGCCCACCACTTCTGAATCACTGTACAGGGAGATGTGTCCTGTACACTCTTGTCCTCCATGCCATTCTGAGTGCTGGGACGTGGCATTTCCCAACATCCTACTGCACTATTGTCTCTGGGATTTTCTTCCAAGTTATTGTGCAAGATTTGCAGCGACAACAATTTCACAGCTGTTGCCTTTAAGAATGCAAGATGCTAAACTGTGGAGCACTGTGAATTTTAGAATTGGTGAGATGGTTATCCAGCCTCCAAAGGGCAGATTATCTCTGCAGTGTCCACGGCAACAAGATGGGCTCCCAACAATTGAGCGTCCAACTGTAGTCTTAAACCTCCTTGAGTATGACTATTGCAACAAGATGCTGCAGAACTATATGTAAACACCCCCCAAAATGGTACTTTGTGTCTACTGAGGTGGGCGGGCTCCCTGAAGCGGGGACTAGGGAAGCAGCTAAGCGCCCCTGAGCTAGAAGACCTCTCAGGGCCCCTGCAGCCAGAGTCCCACAAACCTTGCAATGGGTACAAAAAAGAGATGTAGAGCCAGGGGCTTTCCCCTCCTGCAGAGGGAAGCAAATGGGCAAACTTATCCCGAAGAGGCCTCTCCACAGGCCATGCAGGGTGAAACACACTTGGCTGATCCACTTGGGCAATCACACCCCAACAGCTGGCCCTGAGGACGTGCCCCCTTACAAGGGATGTGTTCACAGTCCACTCTACCCTAAGATCAGACAAGTGTGACCCTCTAGGTGACCTGGTGTTTGTTGTCCTCACCTGGAGTCTGTCCTCAAGCTACTGCCCAGGCCTGGGAGGGTGGCGCTCGCATGTACATGTGCACAGACACACACGCCCTGGGGAGCAGCCAGGCACAGCTCCTGGGTCTTGAGCTGCTCTACTGGGTTTTAGGGGAAGATCAGCACCTAGATTAGAAGGAGCTAGAACACCTCCAACCCACTGCCCTTGCCCACCACGGCCAGATTGAGGCTCGACTACCCTCTGGGAGGCCCTTTTGTCACTACCTTCCACAGGCTCCAGCCCAGACCTCAGCTGGGCCTGACCCTGCTGCTGCCTTCAGGGCTGTGCCTCAGCTCTGCCCTTGGAAACACCTGTCACGGCTGTGGCCACAGTAAGAGGAAGGGCTGTGGGAGGGGAGAGCTCTGACCCCACCCCTCCTCCCTCTCTCTCTCCCTCCCTTCCCCCCCACCCCCCGTGGCTGCTCCCTCCCCAGTACCCTGTCTCAGGACTCACCCTTGAAAGAGACCAGGCAACTCCTCATCCTTTGGTGGCTGGCTCCTCGGGGCCCTGGAGGGCAGTGATACTGTCTCCTCCCAGTCCCCATGGCCCTCAGGACGAGGCATTGGCTTATCCTGGCTTATCCCAACCAGTGTGGGGACTTTGCTGGGGAGAGCCCAGCTGCAGGAGGGCCCCGGCTGCTGAGGCCTCAGTGGGAGGAGGCACACAGTTCTGGGCGCATGTGCTTACCGTGTGCCTGTGCTGTCTCAAGCCCTTCACGTCATTAATTCACCGAATCCTCACAATATTGCAGAGAGGGGAACCGCTCTCTCCATTTCCACAGATGGTGAGACAGGCACAGAGGGGTAAGTAACCTGCCACCCTGTCATGACTCATGCACGGCAGAGCCACGATGAGTCCCAGCGCCCCATCTCACCCACCAGCATTTGTGGAGTTCAGTCTGGGGCGCAAAGGAGATACACACTGAATATACGATGGCCACTAAGAATAGTGTTATGATTATCGTTACTATGCTTGGGCACTGTCAGAGGAGGCGCCTCGGGTGATGGTGCCCCATCTGAGCACATGTGAAAGTGGGGGGAGCTTCCTGTTTAACCGTCCTCCTTGGCCCTAGGCCCAGGCACCTCCCTGACAGCTGTAATTTTGATTAACCTCAAGACTAAATTGTTTCCCACATCCCCAGTCACATGGTGTGAGGCACGTTCCCTGGCAGGCATAAGTTACCTTCCCCCAAGGCAGGTGCTTGGTTGTGTGATGTGTTTGCAGTGTGGTCTAAGGATATGTATGTGTGGTTGTGTGTGCATGTGAGGTGTGTGATGTGGGTGGTGTGTATATGGTGTGTATGTGTGGTAGGTGGCATGTGTGTGTGGTACGTGAAGTATGTGAGTTGTGTGGAGTATGAGTAGCTTTGTGTGTGGTGTAATGCAGAGGGTATATGCGGTGTGCGCATGTGCACGTGTTGGGGGGCTGAGGTGTAAGTCTCCTTGGGGACAGGAACACAGTGAGACATTCAGAGAAGTATCACATTTGTACTGTGAATAAGCAGCCATGACCCCTCCGGAGCAGGAATCTGAAGAAGTCCCCAGGTTTCCTGCAGGGCATCTGGGAAGCCCTGCTTTCTTTACCTTTCAAAAAGTCCCAACACCTCCCAAACCAGCACAATACTCCAAACTTTCTCACAAACCAGGACGTGAGTCCCATGGAGGGAGGAGAGTGGGAAGAATTGCGAACCAATAAACAAACCCCTGGAATGAAAGCTGGGATTTTGTAAAGTGACACAAAGCGTGTCTGTGATCTCCCACATCTCCATGGAGTGGGGAGCAGAGCCTAGTCCCAGTTTGCCAGCCAAAAGTCTGCGATGACATAGCTATTGTAGACCTACAGTGGGCTGCTGCCACAGATGTAGAAAAACAGCTCAGGTGGTGTCTGTAAAACAGGTGTTAGCAGACATCTGTGATACTAGAAGATTTTAAGGTACACACTGACAAACAAGCATTCGAAATAGAGTCCATATGGCAGAAGAGCCAGCTGCCCACCAAGGACAGGTTCTCTTCCCTCATACACAGCTGTGCCCGGCCCCTTGCCAGTGACTGAGGCTCAGAGGAAGTGGGCAGAAGTGACGTATGCCACACCCAGACCTGGCCCATACGATCCTCCACGTGACACTCCATCTCTCTCTCCCTTCATCTGTGGACTGGAAAGATGTCCAGGGCAACCGTGGAGGCCGAGAGCTGAAGACGGGGGAGTTCCATGAACCCTCCATCAAGCTGGGGCTGAGTGGAACTGAACCTCCCTGTTTCCTTCTCCAGAGGATCAGACTTAAGGGAATGAGAAATGAAGTTTGCCGTATTAGATTATTGAGATTTAGGAGTTTACTTGCTACAGGAAATGTTACCGGACAAAGAGGCCTGTCGCTGTCAGCCAATATGCAGAGACAGGGATGGGCCCACCAAACTTTGTCAGAAGGCCGGGATTCTGGAGGACAGTGAGAGTAGCCTCTCCAAGACTGTTCTGTTTTTCCATTTCCAAAATTACAGTTTTATACATAAAAGTTCAAAGCAGGGTGGCACCTGTGGCTCAAGGAGTAGGGTACCCGCCCCATGTACCGGGCGTGCCGGGTTCAAGCCTGGCCCAGCCAAAAACTGCAAAAAAAACAAAAAACAAAAAAAAAGTCCAAAGCAAACACCACACCAACCTCTATTTTAAATAATAATCAGCATACTTTGACCTATTACAACATTCCAATTCAAAAGTTAATCTCCTAAATCAGTCCACCTGAATTACTCAAGATAGTTATCCCTAGGGTGGGAGCTAACTTCACAAAACAGTAAGAATGGGACATAGAGGGTGAAGGTCAGGCAGGACCTAAACCAACCAGACCAGCTGTGTCATGTCTGCTCTAGCCTGCCTGACTCCAACTTATTCTCACCACGTGCTTTCACTACATTAATTAAAACATGTTTATTGCTGAAGATGATTGGTAGATAATTAAATAGTAGCAGACCGTAAGTATGAGCGCATGATGAAGGAGTCCCTGTCCGTGGCCAAGTGACTCAGGTACTATGTCTAAGGTGTTTACTGGTAACTTAGATTGCTTGCTGATGATTCACAGGCTAGTAGTGAATTAAAATATTAAGAGAAAACTAAAACATTTCCTGGAAACTAAGATGTTAACTGACAACTAAGAGTCAGTTGATAACTAAAAATGGCGCTCTTTGGAGACACGTGGTTTATGCTACCTCTTCTTGGCTCTCGGCCTGTTTCTGTGCAGTGGCTGTCCCCTTACGTACTTCCCACCGACAGTGAAGCCCCATCTGGAGTCCACCTGACGAAGCCCCTCTGGCCTGGTCTGGCCTCATTTCTAATGAAGGGGCTTGCCTTTATCCTGATGGATCACATGCTAGGCCCAGTGAATGACATCACCCTCTGGGAAGCCAGCCTCCTCTATGGATCCCACAGCGTAAGGGACCTGTCACATCCCTTTCCAGCCCTTCCTTCACCCCCCACACTGCCTGGGGAAGAGGAATCCCTCCCCAGGATCTGGTTCTCCTCCTGGTTGTGAGGGCAGGCCAGAGATGTGCAGCTGCAGATGTGGTGGGTGAGGCCTCCTTTGGACGGGCCCAGGGGTGGGCCACCGTGATTAATCCCAGATGAGGTTCTTCTGTTGTTGGTGGGAAGGCAACTGGGGGAGGCAGTGCACAGGGCTGTTGGGAGGCTAAGGAGCTCTCATCCTGACGGCAGGGCCCCCCCTTTCCATGGGGTTTTCCTAGTAGCATGTGGAGCTGAGCAGAGGCAGCCTTCTGACTTGTAGGTCCCAATGATGGTGGCCAAAGGAGGCTCTGTCTGTCTGCTAGAGGTGACCTGCTCTAGCCTGACTGAGTGGTCAGTCCCCAGTTCAGAGAGAGCCCAGACCTCACACACTGAACTGTGTGCCTCGGAACATCAGGAATGTGTTCAACCAGGTGTGCAGCCAGTGAGCCAGCCTTCCTGGATGCAGAGCAGGAAGGTGGTTTCGGAGGTTCTAGGTTTCCCTGGGGACAACTGGAGAGAAAGCTAGAAAACAGGACTGGCTGGGAGAATCCTAGCAGTGTGGGGGATGGTTTTCATAGAGGTCTTCTGGAAGAAATGAGGGGGAGCACGGTGGGATCCTGGCTTTGTTGGCCTCCCCTGTCATCACGGGCAAGGCCCCATATGTGGCAAAGCATTTAGAACAGGGCCTGGCAGCAAATGAGAAACATTATTGTTGCTGCTGATGCTGTGGAACCACAGACCACGGCTCCTATACAGACTGTGTGTCTGGCTTGTGCTAGGAACTGGAATTCAAGCTTAGGGCCTGAGGCGCAGGAGATGAGTCATGGGGAGCAGGGTTCCAGCAGTCTCCCCAGGGCCTCGTCATCCCCTTGTCCCACCCAGTCATGTGGACAGGTCCAGGGAGAGGGATGGAGCCCTGGAGTGAGGATGACTCTTCTGGGCGGCTGTGGGCCCCATTGCTGGATCTGAGGCCTCTGGCCACAGGGGCGCTCCAGGCTCTCCCTCCCTGCTGGCACCGTCCCACCCTCCCACCCACCCTGGGGGCATTCCCTGCTTGCTCACTGTTGGTCCCCTCAGATTCCATTCTCCAATCTCATCAGCTTGGATGAGAGCCTCCAGCCGCCCACTCTCCAAGGGTCAGCCCACAAAGCAGCTGTTTTCTGCTTGCTCTTCTCACAGGGAGAAAGAGGAGAGCAAACTCTTCTTTTTGTCTTCCCCTCTGCCTGGCTTTGAACTATTGGATGTGTAGGGGTTGACGGGGTTCCCCATTAAGAAAATTTACCTCCTGGTCTAAATTTTCCCTGGTGTTATTAGCACTGAACTTGTCCTACAAAATATGAGAGGGGATGTTCTAAGCAGAGCAAGCACAGATTTGGGTTCAAAATGCTTCATCACTTACTGTTGTGGTCTCAAGCAAATCACTGGCTCTGAGTCAGTTTTGTCCCCTGCAAAAAGGGATAATGCCTCTCTGTTTGGTCTTCTGCACCATTTTGAATCTCTCAGCAAGCGAGCAGGAGAGTCCCAGTAGGGCAATGTTGCCTACTGTTCTGTCCTCAGGTTGTACAAGGCTGAGACACAAGGAGGTGAGCTTCCCATGCCTACCCAGTCTGAGCAAACAATAGCTTCATGGGGGCTGCTTTTAGCTTCTATGGTTCCACTTAATATTAATACAGAAAATGAAGTATGTTTTCCCAACTGGGGCACAACCTCCCAGGCAGCTGGATACCCTAACTAGGAGAAAAAAAGGAAAATCAAGGGGAACAGGTTCTTAGCTCATTTGTAGCTTCACAAAATTGTCCATTTTGATGTTTTCCCTCATTATCGAAATACTTCATTGCCAATAAAAATGAGAAAATGCAAAAAGTAGAAGGAAAAAGTAATGTGTGCAACTCTCATCCAAATGTCAGTCTCTCAATTTTTTTTGGAGGGGGACAGTGTCTCACTCACTGCCTGGGCTAGAGTGCAGGGGCATCATTATAGCTCATGTAACATCAAACTCCTTGAGTGAGCCTCCTGCCTCGGCCCCTGGAGTAGCTGGGACTATAGGTACATGCCACCACACCTGGCTACTTTTTCTATTTTTTGTAGAGATAGGATCTTGCTCTTGCTTTGGCTGGTCTCAAACTCCTGACCTCAAGAGATCCTTCTGCCTCATCTTCCCCAAATATTAGGATTACAGGATTACAATTTTCTTTATGAGGGTTCGAATTTAAAACAAAATTATGGCCAGGATCAGACTGTATATGCATCTTGCTTTATTCATGAGAAAATTTCTATGTTACATTTTCTTTTAAAAACCACCTTTTGCTGGCTGCCTTGTCTTCCGTTGACTGATGTACCCTGTTTTTCTTTCTTTTTTTCTTTACTTTTCTTTCTTTTTCTTTTTTTTTTTTTTGAGACACAGTCTCACTATGTCACCCTCAGTAGAGTGCCATGAGTGGCGTTATAGCTCACAGCAACCTGCAACTCTTGGGCTTAAGCGATTCTCTTGCCTCAGCCTCCCAAGTAACTACAGGCACCCAGCACAATGCCTGGCTATTTTTTTGTTATTGTTGTCATTGTTGTTTAGCAGGCCTGGGCCAGGTTCGAACCCGCCGGCCTCAGTATACGTGGCTGGCGCCATAACCGCTCTACAGGTGCTGAGCTGTACCCTGTTTTTCTCAGCTAGTTCCCTGAAGGTGTGTATTTAGGTGGGGATGAAGTATGCACATGCCATTCCCCAGACTGCTTATTATTATTATTATTAATTTTTTTTGAGACAGAGCCTCAAGCTGTCACCCTGGGTAGAGTGTCATGGTATCACAGCTCACAGCAACCTCCAACTCCTGGGCTCAAGCGATTCTCCTGCCTCTGTCTCCCAAGTAGCTAGGATTACAGGCGCCTGCCACAATGCCGGCTATTTTTTGGTTGCAGGCATCATTATTGTTTGGTGGGCCTGGGCAGGATTTGAACCTGCCAGCTCAGGTGTATGTGGCTGGCTCCTTAGCCGCTTGAGCCCCAGGCGCCGAGCCTGCCTGCTTATTATTTTAGGGATTTAGGGATTAATTTTGCTTTCTTTGGCAGACAGTAAGCTCCTACTATAGTAGCATTTGCCACAGGGCACCACTTTTCCTGTATAAAAACTCTTCACTCATTTCCCCAGCAGAAATGACCTTGACATCTACTCATGAGCCTGGGTCTCCCGCTTGCTGGGCAACACCCTTCCTCCAGCTCTATAGAACCAACCAAATCCTTTTGCTCGCTCCCCTCCCATTTGCCTCTGCAAAGAGGACGCCACTGCTATGATTTCCTTGGTTTACAGATTGTGAAGACTTGCCAGGAGGGAAGCCCCAGCCAGACACTGCTCAAAATGCTGGCGGTTTCAGTTGGCATCTCAAGATGGACATTTGAGAGGGTGAGAGGGCTGGAAGACATGTGAGGTGGTGTAAGTGGAGGCCAGAAGATATGGGTTTGGGTCCTGGATCCTCTACTTATTAACTCTGAACACTGAGCAAATTATTGAACTCAGAAGCCTGGGTCTCTGGATATTTATGTGAGAATAATTCCTTCCCTCTAGGGTTTATGTGGGAATTAAATAATAATGCAAATCAACCTGCTGAGTCCAGCTTTGACTGAATCAAGCCAGTCAATAAATGACAGATCACTCCCCACCCCCAGCTATCAAGTTTTTGTCCAATTGATCCATTATACATACTGTATCTTGTAAGTACCAGTGAGCTCTTATTTTCAAAGCTTTGGAGGAGGTTCTCTAAAGCCATGCTGGTATCAGACAACCGGTCTGCCCAGTAGCCTTGAGGCTTTATTGGCCCATTGCTCTGGCCAGACAATGTGCAAATAAAGGGCTTCCTAGGTCAAGAGCACTTAGCTTATCCAAGGGAAAAACAAGACAATCAAGAAGAAACACTCACTCTTCCCCGGTTGTACCAAATATCTACATTTGCCTACATTTAATGCGTGTTTGCTACAATACATAACAGGGTTGAGTCTATTCAAGTCAGCTCTCGGAACATCTCAAACACCTGCTGTAGAGCTCTGCCCCTGCCTTCTGTTCTAGTCTTGGTCAGGTCTTACAGCAAACTCCTCCCACCCAAGCTGAAGGTTAAGGAGAGAAAGAACCAGACTAAAGTCATCATTCACATGCATTAATTTATCCACTGGTTCTCACACCTTTGGAGTTTTTATGACTCCCGATGGCCAAGCCACACCCCACACCAATGAAATTGGAATTTCTTGCCATGGAGACCGGGCATAACATTAAGTTTACGAGCCAGTGACTTAATCGCTGATGCTAAGGTGCATTTATCAGTGTGGCCTACCATGGACTATGAGTTCCAGAGCAAGAAGGACCACGTGCATCTCACTTGTAACATCCCACCTGGGGTTGGGCGCATAGTCAATGTTTCTGATGATGACAGAATACCTCTGTGCCTCATTAACTCCTAGAATTGGAATATGGTATCTATTCCAAGATCACACATATGCCCCCAAATCAAAGATGATAAACATTCTATTACACTAAAAAAAAAGCCACCTACTAACTGCTTGAACAGCAGGGGGACCATAACTAAGGGTATTACAGAAAAATGGCATCAGGAAACAAACAAAGATTTCTAGCATTACAAAATGGTTGGATTATTCCCCCACCTTTCCCCCATTAAATACTACCCGATGGCTTAGGCCAGTTCTGTAAGGGCACTTAAGTGCTGACCTCACATACAACCAGGATGAGCCTAACACACTGGCAGCAAGGGTCCATTCCTGGCCATCTCCCCAGCAGCCAGACTGCTGTGGCTAGGACACAGGAGGCAGTGCTTGGGGGACCAATTCCATCCCTCTGTGATGAACTTGCTCTTCCTAATAACTGGCTGTGGGAGCTTTGTCGACTGTGGCAACATCGCCATCTGGGGCCCACATGAGCCCTATGGGGCCTGCTGCATCCCTCCTGGGCTGCCGTGGAGCTCTGAGACGGGGGCCCAGCAGCCTGGAGCCCAGCAGCCTGGAGCCTGGTTCCATGTTATTCTATAGCAAATTTTACAGCCAAGGGAGTGGTTACAACACACTGCTCCTCTTAGAGTTGCTGAGAGCCTGCGTGTCAATCCCAGAACAGGCCTGGCAGGTACATCCAGCTGGGGTTGGGGAACAGGCCTGAATAACAGAGCTGAGGACGGTGGGGACACATGAAGAGGGACCAGCACTCCCTGCTTTTGGTTCAGAGTAGCTTCAGAAGATTCCAGTGTCTACTTCCATGTACTGGACGTCTGAACGTGACCTAGATGGCTTCTTCGTCTAGCCTGAAGGCAAAGAAACTATCTGCCACGATCCAGAGGCTTGGTTACCAATTCAAAGTGACGGCCACACTGTCACAGGTTAGCCTCGTGGTCCAAGGAGCACACAGGCAGTACCAATTCCGGGATGCAGGAGCCCCAGGACTGCTCAGGAGCCACTGTGCTCTTCTCACTTGTTCCTCTTTCTCCTTCCAGCTCCTCCCTAGTAGTACCTCTGGTGGCTTTCCACCCTGCAAGGGAGCTAGGAGGTGAGGGACAGGCTGCACGAGCCCTCCCCTGCAGCTCCTATCTGCCCTCACCCTGCACCAGGCCATACCACAGAGGCAACTGTTGACTGCAAACTGTCATAGATCCAAGGTAAACATTCAAGACATTTGTCTTTTCCCTTCCCCTCATCCCAGGCCCGGAAGCAGGTTCTTCAGAGCCCTTCATGGCGGCCACAGCCCTTCTGCTGTCACTCTTGTACCAGGAAGTTGATGAGGGCAGTTCTGGGAGACAGGAAGGCCTTCTTGATGCTCCGTCCTTGCAAGAGCCTGACACCCAGCTCACTTTGGAGAACAAGTTCATGCACTTTGTCCTGGTCCTGGGCGATTTGTTGGGGCACAGGAATTTTGCCACAGGCTTTGTTGTTGATCTGAGGAAAAGTCGAGACAAACAGTGACGAAGAGTGGCAGGCAGCCCCATACCAACACCTCCTGCCTGAAAAGGGCACTGCTTTATTCTTGGGGGAAAGGAAAAGAGGCAAAGAAAGTAGGGACTCAGCATCCAGCTTCCCAAGAGGGTGAAACACAACCAGATGGACAGGATTAATGCTGAAATCTGCAGAGAGAGACGGACCCTGAGCCACACATGGGTGGCCATGCCTGCAGTGAGGACTAGCTGGTATTTCTTGAGCACTGGCCTGTACACGGCTGCCATGCAGACTGGGCCTGCAATCTTCATCATGAGACAGCTTGGGCCATGTCCGGAGGGATGGGATTACTGTCACTGAGGGTCAAGTCTAAGTTCAGATCCTGACTAGAGTAAGTCATCCTCTTGGATTTTACTTGGTCTCAAGTGGACCAACTTCTGGGGAATGCAGTCAACCTGCTTCTGATGACTGACTCCAGAAGGTTGCTCAAGTATGGCAGGTTAGAAATTGGAACCACATCTTGTCACATCAACAACTCTTATCATTCTCTCTCTCTCTTTTTTTTTTTAGAGACAGAGTCTCACTTTATCACTTTCAATAGAGTGCTGTAGCATCACAGCTCACAGCAACCTTTTTTTTTTTTGTTTGTTATTTTAGAGACAGTGTCTCTCACTTTGTCACCCTTGGTAGAGTACGGTGGTATCACAGCTAACAGCAACCTCAAACTCTTGGGGCTCAAGTAATCCTCCTGCCTCAGTCTCCCACGTAGCTGGGACTATAGATGCCCATCACAATGCCTGGCTATTTTTTAGAGACAGGGAGGGTCTCACTCTTGCTCAGGCTGGTCTTGAACTCTTGGGCTCAAGCAGTTCACCTGCCTCAACCTCCCGGAGTGCTAGGATTACAGGTGTGAGCCACTGTGCCCAGCCCTACTGACTGAAATTCTTGACTTGCTGTGTGACCCTCAGTGCATTATTAAGCCCTTCTCTGCCACTGTTTCCTCACCCATAAAATGAGATTAGGCACATGTCCACTTATCTGTGAACCGGGCATAACAACAGACCCCTCTGGGTACAGTAAATGAGTGTGCACTTGGGGCATTCTCGGGAGCACCTAGCCCTGAGTCAGTGCTCACTGTATGTGTCTGGGTTTTGACCCTAGTGTGTCCAGAAGCAGGTTAGGCACTTCCTGCCATTAACCCATCTCATTCTCTCAACAGCTGGATAAGGCAGCCACTGCATTTACCTCCATTTTACAACTGAGGAACCCGAGGCTTAGAGAAGTTAAATATTTTGTAAAACTGAGACCTAGACTGGCCTTGACGCCCAGGCTCTTAAATCTTAACCTTAGGGCTACATCAATTCTGTTTATGTGACGACTCACATGCCCTCAGACCTTTGCTCCTCGGCCCCCCTAACCTCCCAGAAGACAGGGTAGTGCCTTTTGTCTCTGTATCCCTCAGATCTGTCCCCACGGGCACAGGGACCAATGAACATGGATGGGGCTGAACTGAATGACACTGGACAGCGTGTGAGATCACACAGAGTCAGAACACAGACCGTCACAGGAGTTCGGCTCCGGCACTGTGCCCTGACCCACAGCTTTCAAGCTGGGCGCATTCTCAGACAATTCTACTCCTTTAATTTTGGATTTGCATTTTGATGATCATCTAAAATTATTTTACCACTTGTTAAAACCCAATTTCTTTTCTGCAGTGATAATTTAAAATAGAAAGATATTTTCATAGACTGAAACTTCGGTTTTTGTTAAGTTGGCATCTCTCAACTGTGAGAGGATCCGTTCTCATCAATGTTACTCAAGTTAAAGAAATTTCCTCTGTGCCACACGGATGTTTTGGTTCTGAGGAATTTTGGAAGCAGTCTGCCAGGGCAGCCACTACTCCCCCCACTTGGAGTGGGGGCAAGGTGGGGGAGCAGGGAAGTAAGTGACAGGAGAGGGGCGGTGGAGAGGGAGCCTGTGGTCTCCGGAGCCAAACACTGTCTTTCCAAACACCAACCTTCCTGCTGGGCCCAGGCTTCCTCAGATACACAAGGGCTGGGGCCTCATCGGCCCCAACTTTGTGGGGCTGAGCTCTCCTTCTGAGGTGGGTCGTTCGTGGCACTTTTCACAATTTGCCATCATTTTATTTATTTTTTCATTTCCTTTTTATTCCTTTCCATCTCTCCTACTAGGCTTTAAGCTCCATGAGGATAATGATTCTGTCTGCCTTGTTTGATTTTGACTCCCTGGAGTCTAGTGCTATGCCTGACACAGAGTAGGAACTCAATACTTATTCATGAGGAAATGATCAAACCTGGGCCAGGTAACTAACTTCTCTGAGCCTATTCCCTCAACTGAAAAATGAGAAGGGTCAAATACCCACTTTCTAGGGTGGTGACTGTGAGATTATATTTTGAATGTGAATGACCTGGCCCCAGGTGTGGTTCAGAGGAGACACAGTAAAAAGACCCCTCCTTGACCTCTTATACTTTCTATAAATGTGCCTTTTTTTTTTTTTTTTTTTTAAGGCAGAGTCTTGCTCTGTTGCCCAGGCTAGAGTGCTCTGGTATTGGCCTAGCTCACAGCAACCTCTTTGGGTTCAAGTGATCCTCTTGCCTCAGGCTTCCGAGTAGCTGGGACTATAGGTGCCCACCACCACATCTAGCTAATTTTTCTATCTGTTTAGTAGAGACAGAGTCTTGCATCTTGTTCTTGCTCTGGCTGGTCTTGAACTCCTAAGCTTAAGCAATCCTGTCTCAGCCTCCCAGAGTGCTAGGATTACAGGGATGAGCCACTGTGCCCAGCCTATAAATGTGTCTCATATTAAATAAATCAAATATATATCAAGATAACAAAAAGGATAAGAAGTATGGGAGTTACTTGCTCTATAAAAGGTTTAAATAATAAGGTACTCACATATATTTAAAACCACTCAATTGACAAAAAAAAAAAAAAACAAAAAACTGAAGCTTTTCTGAAATATATTCCTGTATTGCCAACCACCTTGTTGTCACCATTCCCCACCCTCCAAAAACCTTCAGAACAGCTAAGTGAAATTTAGACTAGAGATTTCCTCAACTGGCAAAAAGACAATTAGAATCTGTAAAGCTGGACAGGCTTATCGGCCCCTCACCAGTCCCTTGAGGGCCCTGAGTGTTTTATGCTCATGTGTTTCTGGTGTGTGGTGACCTATAAAACTGAAGGCACCAGCAAAGAAAAGCCAGGCCTTTGTGTCCTGCTCCTGGCTGAAAGGTCTGGCTGAGGGCTGGGTGGGCTAGAAAGGCCTGTTGATACACCTCTCAAAACCAAGCCAGCCTTTAGGGGCCACCCACTCTGGGGCTACAGGGAAACACTTACCAGAACTGCCATCTCCACCACCTCTGCTGGTTGAAGGTACTGTGGGTCCATGGTTGGCCATGACTGAAGCAACACACCAGTGTCCCAGGCATAGTGGGCACAGAGTTTCCTTGGCACCAATGCCAGGCCTGTAATGTCAAGGAACAGAAGGGTCAGGTCACTCTGAGCACAGGGGAGGCTCATGGCAACAGGAGAAAAGCTTTTGTCCCCAACACAGACTGACTTGGAGCTGTCTCAGGAGCTAGTGGAAGCCATGTCACAGCTTTTCGCAGCCTGCTAGGTGTTCACCACTTACTCTGCCCTTGCTTACAATCCCAGGGTTATAGGTAGCTATTTTTTTCTTTGCAAATGGTACCCAGAGCTGTAAAAAAATGGATGGGTATGCTGTTCTAAAGTATGCATTTGGAAAAACAAGGCTGCTAGTTTCCAGGGTCACCTCTCTGCAGTTCTGTTGGGGAAGGAATGCCTTTGTGTGGCCCTGAGAACTCATTCATCTGCTTCCTTTCTTGCCCACACATTCATTCTTATGCTCTGAGAGGGCCTCCCACCCAGTCCTTCGGCTCATAACCACTGGAGCTGGGATGACGTGAACTGCAGGACACTCTTCACCCTGAGCGGAGGGATCTTAACCTTCTTGCTAAACTTCCTCTCAGGAGAGGATCCCTCCAATTACCAACTGCAAAGAGTTTCCATGGCTCAGGATGAGCCCAACATGAGGAAGCGGTGAGGAACAAAACCCTCTCAAATCCTGTTTCCTGGAGTGCTTCATGCCACAGCCCCAAAGCAGAGGTGGCGCTCCTGGGCTGCGCAGGGCCACCTGAGCTGGTGTAGCTATGTAGGCGCATGCTCCAGGACCTCACCTAGAGTGCTCCCTGAGGAGAGCTTTGACTTGAAAGCCTCTGCTGATCTCCTGAGCACAGGACGCCCCAAAGGCACGGGGAAAACGCACGGCAGAAAACAGATCCCTGGGGCGGAGGTGGGCAGGTGACAGTGGCCTGAGTGCCCATACTGGGGCAGTGCCTGGTGGGCAAAGTCCTGAGCTCTGAATGGTTTCTCTGGGTGGGGAGGTGGGGCTGGCGCTTCCATACCCCCTGCCCCTTGTTATCCTTGAAACCAGGACCACGCATCTGAGGGATGGGTCCAAGGCACAGGTATGGTCTGAGGTCGAGTCTAGAGCAGAGAGAATGAATTCCACCAACACCAGCCCCAAGAACACTGGGCTGTGAATGACAACTTTTCTTTTGTCTTCCTCCATGACAAATGGAATGTGCATCAAAGATAAAGAAAATTTGGGAAGGCCCAAAGAAGAAAATCATGTTCACCCAGATAGCATTTTTAAAATTTTTATTTTATTTAATTAATTAATTAATTAATTAATTTTGAGACAGAGCCTCAAGCTGTCACCCTTACAGCAACCTCCAATTCCTGGGCTCAAGCGAGTCTCCTGCCTCCGCCTCCCAAGTAGCTGGGACTACAGGCGTCCGCCACAATGCCTGGCCAATTTTTTTTGGTTGCAGCCGTCATTGTTTGGTGGGCTGGGCTGGATTTGAACCCACCAGCTCAGGTGTACATGGCTGGCGCCTTAGCCCGTTGAACCACAGGTGCCGAGCCTAAAATTTTTATTTTAAAAAATAGTAATTTAATAGATTTAGTGACTATTGGTACGTAGAAACCAACTCCATAAAATAAGAACTACAACTGCTACCACTAGGATCATGCTGTGGTAGTTTTGTATTCTTTTTTCAAAAATATAGTTTTGTATTCTTTTGTATTCTTACTTCAAAAATATAGTTTTGTATTCTTTTTTCTCCCATATTTTGAAATATTTAACTTCAAAGAAAAAGATTATATATACTTGCATATACATGACCTTAGTTTTATTAAAAATTTATACCCCAGTCTGAGCAAGAGTGGACCCTGTCTCTACTAAAAATAGAAAACTTAGCTGGGTGTGGTCACGTGCACCTGTAGTACCCGCTACTTGAGAGGCTGAGGCAGGAGGATTGAGCATGGGAATTTGAGGTTGAATGAGTGCAATGATGCCAGTGTGCTCTACCCAGGCAAGACTCTGTCTCAATAAACATTAAAAATAAGTAAATAGGGGCGGCGCCTGTGGCTAAGTGCTAAGCGGGTAGAACACCAGTCCCATATACCAAGGGTGGCGGGTTTGAATCTGGCCCTGGGCAAACTGCAACAAAAACTAGCCAGGTGTTGTGGCAGGCACCTGTAGTCCCAGCTACTCGGGAGGCTGAGGCAAGAGAATTGCCTAAGCTCAGAAGTTGAAGGTTGCTGTGAGCTGTGATGCCACAGCACTCTACTGTGGGCGACAAAGTGAGACTCTGTCTCAAAAAAAAAAAAAAAAGGAAAAGAAAAAGAAAAAGAAATAAAAATTATGAACAAACAAAAGGTTAGGAGGAAACAAATCTGAGTAGTAAGTGATTATCTTTGAAAGGCAAAAGTATGGGTGAGTTTTCTTTCTTTTTAAAAGAACTATTCTATAGATTTTCTATAAGAAACCATTATCATTCTGGTAATTTGAAAGCTTTTTTTTTTTTAAGACAGAGCCTCAAGCTGTCACCTTGGGTAGAGTGCCATGGCATCACAACTCATAGCAACCTTCAACTCCTGGGCTCAAGCAATTCTCCTGCCTCTGGCTTCCAAGTAGCTGGGTCTATAGGCGCCCGCCACAACACCCAGCTAGTTTTGGGTTGCGGCTATCATTGTTGTTTGGTGGCCCCGGCCTGGATTTGAACCCACCAGCCCGGTACGTGGCTGGAGCTTTAGCCGTTTGAGCCACAGGCGCTGAGCCAAAAAGATATTTAAAAATAAAGATTTTCCATACTGTGAGATCAGTTCAAGATTTTTCTCCTTGTTTTTTTCAGAACTTTGTTTTTTTCCCATTTAACTTTCAAATCTATCAGTAATTTTTGTGCATAATGTGAAAAAAGTTTTTTAAAAATATGGGGTCAACTTTCCAAACCTAATTTTTGTTCTTTTTTTTTTTTCTTTTTTAAACAGAGCCTCAAGCTGTCACCCTGGATAGAGTGCTGTTGCATCACAGCTCACAGCAACCTCCAAGTCCTGGGCTCAAGCGAGTCTCTTGCCTCCGCCTCCCAAGTAGCTGGGACTACAGGTGCCCGCCACAACGCCTAGCCATTTTTTGGTTGTAGCTGTCATTGTTGTTTGGCGGGCCAGGGCTGGATTTGAACCTGCCAGCTCAGGTGTACGTGGCTGGTGCCTTAGCCTGTTGAGCCACAGGTGCCGAGCCCCAAACCTAATTTTTGAATACATCTTTTTTTTTTTTAAACAGAGTCTCACTATGTCACCCTAGGTAGAGTGCTATGGCATCACAGCTCACAGCAACCTCAAACTCTTGGGATTAAGCGATTCTCTTGCCTCAGCCTCCCGAGCAGATGGGTCTACAGGCACCCACCACAACGCCTAGCTATGTTGAATACCTCTTTTCTTCTCTATTGATCTGTGATTTTTCCTTCAAAATATATCATACCAGAGACTGTTTTGAAATGATTCACTTCAGAGATACTCAAAATGCTTGTATGAGAGCAGGTAAAGAATTGAGGTCAGAATGCCAATCAATGTACTTCTTCATTCGTTGAGAAAGTCTTGCCACAAAAAAAAAAAAGAAAAGAAAGAAAGTCAGCCTAACTCAACTGTGTGCTTAGTGATACAGCTGATATATGTCCTAGCACAAGTTGTAGATTGGAAGTCTACAGCTGAGAACTCTGAGTAGCACTGGTCCATTCTACCGTGTTGGCCTTTGTTGTGATTCTTGTGTCAGTGTCACAGATTGATTTGTGCTAGCTTGGTGTGGTTTACTACCTGGCACTGTTGTTATGTTGCCAGTCAACTTGAAGCAAGTGCAGACTCATCGGAGGCTGAGGATTAAGTGGTAAAGAGATGGATTCCCGGTGCTCTGCTGGCTCCTACGGCCCAGGGTTTCTGTGTTTTCAATGCATCCATTCCATGTCTCACGGATGTGCCTTTTGGCAGAAGCAGAAAGGAGATTCCTGCTTGTTCTTTAGAAGGAATCCTATTAAAACTCCTATCTAAATATGACATGGAGGTCACAGAGGGAGATAATCTTTTTTTTAATTTTAGTGAGCTGGCCCCATGTGGTCTGTTCTGTGACCCAGCTGCCATGGGAAGATTTCCAAAACCTCCGTATGGCAGTTGTACAGGATGCCTGGGAGATGAAAGGACCTTGGACGTAAATGTTGTGGGCAGAAGCTGTTACAGATTCCACTTTAAAAAAATGAGGAAGCCCAGCCTTCCTGGAGCAATCAGGATGCTTATTTATAGCGGCCAGGGGCCTGCCAGTGTTCATATAGATGGGAGTGGGGCCATCCTGTTCAGCAGGAAGGAATAGAAACTCAGGACCTAGGTTTATACATAGTGCTTTTGCCTCCCAGCTCATTTTAGAGAAGTAAGAATACCTAAATTTGCATGGGAAATACGATGGCTTCCTTATGTGGCACATCCAAGGTGAAAAGTCAAGAGGAGGCCTTTGGGAAGCACGAGGAGAGAGTCTGCTCACAGACTGGGAGGTGGCAGGCCCTGGTATGCAAGGCCACCAGTCATGTCCAGCTGTGACCCACAGCCCACCCCCTTCCTTCCCCTCCTCTGGGACAGCAGTTGTGGCTGACTTTCCTGCAGAATGACTGGAACAAGCCTCCTCCCCTAGCAAGAACTGGTGAGGCTGCCATGCCAGGTGGTACCCAGAGTGCTGAGGTGGCTACGGCTTCTGTGGGTGGCAGTCCTTCTCTCGGTGGCCATCTTCAGGCTTGTCGCCAACCCTATTTCCCCACCCCTGCCCTCATACCCCAGAGGGAGGACTTGGGGACTCTAGCATCTGATCCTCACTGTGCCTCATCAGCCTTGACACAAGGACGTGAACAGCAAGTGGGGCCACTTCATTTTGGCTTAAGCCTGGAAAAAGTCTCATTGACATTATTTTGAAATTTTAATGACAACATTTATAGGACAAACCATGTATAAAACACCATCAGAGCATCGACAGATATCTTGTAATTATATCACACATTTCTACATATTTGCATTTATAATTTGTTGAAATTAATAAATATATATGTATAGAGAAAATCACTATAGCTATATTTCGCAGCCTTATTTTTTTGAGACAGAGTCTTACTCTGTTGCCCAGGCGACAGTGCTGTGGTGTCAGTCTAGCTCAAGACAACCTCAAACTCCTGGGTTTAGGCAATCCTCCTGCCTCAGCCTGCCCACTAGCTGGGACCACAGATGCCTGCCATGATGCCTGGCTAATTTTTCTATTTTTAGTAGAGACAGGGTCTTGCTCTTGCTCAAGCTGGTCTGGAACTCCTGAGCTCAAGGAGTCCACCTGCCTCAGCCTCCCAGAGTGCTGGGATTACAGGTGTGAACCACCTTGCCCGGCCCAGGGCCACTTTTTATAAAAAGCTAAAAAGAAAGTGATTTCAAATAATTTATGAAGAACATGGACTGTGGACTGATAATGGAAGATAAAGAGTTCCCTCAGAATGCCTAAGAGGGGTAAAGGCTCATTTTGCCATGGCACTCAAAATTAAGGAGCTGATGGAAAACCCAGAGATCATGGGTTACATGTGAGAAGCAAATACCATGAAAGAAAGGTTGCTGTAGAACTATAAAAATGTCCAGTGAAACAGAAATGTTACAGAGATCTGGCTCGGTGCCTGTGGCTCAACGGAATAAGGCACCAGTCATGTACATCTGAGCTGGTGGGTTTGAATCCAGCCTGGGCCCGCCAAACAACAATGATGGCTGCAACCAAAAATGGCCGGGCGTTGTGGCGGGCGCCTGTGGTCCCAGCTACTTGGGAGGCAGAGGCAGGAGACTCGCTTGAGCCCAGGAATTGGAGGTTGCTGCCACAGCACTCTATCCAGGGTGACAGCTTGAGGCTCTGTCTCCAAAAAAAAAAAAAAAAAGAAAGTCATTTTATACCATGGAGTCTGTGGGAGAACAAGCATAAAACCAGGCACCAGGGTGAAAAGGTCAGTTTGGGGTAGAGGGCTCCCTGGTGCTCTTGCCCGGGTCAGAGGGAGGACACCCCAGGGCTGCTGGGATTCCCCGGGGCACATGCGTGGGGCAGCCAGATCTCTGTTCTCCCTGAGGTTATGGGTTTAGCCTGTCTGGGACCTTGGTGATAGGGGTTTTTGTTTTGTTTTATTTTCCCTAATAAACAAAGCAAGAGGTTAGATGGGGCGAGCTGGCCAAACTGTCTGAAACAGTCAGAAGTGCTGTGGTTTCTGACTGCTACAAACACATCTGGATGCAGGAGGAGATTGGGGGCAGAGGTGCCCGCAGGGAGGAGGGCTATGATCTTCTGAGGCCCCTGGCTCCTCTGACTTTTCCGTCTCTCTCTCTCTCTCCTGTTGTTGTGGCAAAAGAATCAAATTGGTGGAATGGTAGAATTTCAGATCAAAAAAATAATTATATGGTCAGATGCTGTGGCATGTACCTGTAGTCTCAACTACTTGGGAGGCTGGGGCAGGAGGATGGCTTGAGCCCAGGAGTTTGAGGTCAGCCTGGCCAACCCTGTCTGTAAAAAAGAATCACATAATCATAAAAGGCAAGATTTGGAAGGGACTCAGAATATCATCTAGCTGGAGCTGCAGGGGTGAGGAATAACTTTGCTCTCTGAAGGTTCACTAATAAATCATCTGATGAAGCACAGATTAATAGGAGAAAAGGCATACGAACGTATTCGATTGTATTTTTATGTGACACAAGAGCCTTCAGAATGAAGATCCAAAAACTTAGGGGAAACTGTTCATTTTTATGCTTAGGTTTGACAAAGTAAGGACAGCCGTGCAGAAACACAACTGCACAGGAGATGTAATGTAACGCAGTGTGTTGCTGGAATCTGGGGTGCAGAGCGACATCACAGAGGCCAAGGCCTGCTGCAGGAATCGTATGGAATAAGGGAAGATACAAGCTCTCCTAGGCACGTAGCAAAAAATTTTTATTTTAACACAGCTTATATAGCCAATACTACATGTATACACTATTAATCAATAATCTTATGATGTACACATCATCCATCTAAAATCTGGTGACTTGATTCTCGTGATTATCACCTGACCACCTCATGACCAGGCCATCACCAGCCCGGCGCCCACCTGTCTATTGATCAACTAACACAATACTCCATTAACTATTATCTTTTACCATCATTACATCTAAAATTAAATCTAAGCCACAAAGAAAACTCTGGGAAAATAAGCTGCTTGAATGCTAGACCTTTAATAGACCATCTGGAGGCAGGTATTCATTCTCTAGGAGTGGTGGAGATTCCTAAAATATACTGAAGACTTGCCTGCAAACCCTGCCCCCAGGACCAAGTCTTCATTCACCGAAGTATGACCTTCTGTGTGAGCTGGCCTAAGGTCAAAATGGAGTTTTATCCCGGTCTCTCCTTCCCAACTCACTAAAAGACTTCAAACCTGTTCTCACAGAATGAATCTGTTTAAAGGTACATATAGGCTTTTCACCTATAGCAGTGGGAAGCCCAGGAAGGCGATCTGTCTAGATTCTTTTTGGCATCAGTGTGGCATTCCTTCTGGGTATGAGGCAAGACCTTCTCTGCCCAAGGTAGGTCAGATAATTTCTTTATGGCTAGTTTTTACAGAGGAAGGTGGGCTGTGGGGAGGAAGTTGGTGTACTATTTTTGAGTTTTGTGGCTGGCTTTGGGGAAAAGAGTTGCTGGTTTCTATGACCTTCCTTGGGGAAGAGGGATTCTAGTTTCTATGGCTAACCTGGGGGAGAATGAGGGGTCAGAGATGGGGGTAGGGGGTAGAAAATCAGAGATCAATTTCTGATCTTCTGCCCTTTTGCTTCTGAGACTCTACCAAGGGCTTCATTTGGTGGTATTGTGTTCTGAGCCCTAACATACCACATAGAAAGAAGAAAATGCAGGTAAGTGTCCAGCCCAAGCTAACCCCGGGAAACTGTGCACACTGCATTCTGTAGTCCCCTGGGCCAGCACCCAACGGTTATAGAACAGATTCATCCAGGAATCCCAGAGCTCCTCTATCCCACCCCAGGGTTTCCAAGGGACAGGGCTCAGGCAGTGAAAGGTCAAGATTCAGGATTCCTATGTTCAGTTAGGTAGTTGGGGAAGAACATTTTGATGCCTCTTCTGGTTTGTGCTTTTCAACTCAACCCAAAAGTATCTTCAGATGTCCTGTGAACAATTTATGACCCACAAAACAAGTGAGCAAATAATGAATCATAACACTCAGGCTCATCAATCTGACATTTCTTCTGAGAGTGGGACTCCTGAGACTTTATTTCCTTAATCTAGACATTTCCAACACATATGACTGTACACTCAGTTTGAGTTAAACCTCAGACTCTGAGATTCTACTTGAGAAGGAGGATGCTCATCCTGTTGTGAATGGGTAGAGAGCCTGTCTCTGCCATACTGCTGGTTCTTTCGTCACTGCCTCCCTGGCTCCTGGGACACAGACAATAACAGCTAACACACAGCTGCACTTGGTGCTTACACATTGCAAACACTGTTCCAGATGGAAGGTGTGAACGAAACAGCACTTGTTCTTTTACATAAACCCCTTTCTAGGGCCACCCTCTTTGTCTGTTTTAATAAATGTCTATGCCTGTACGGGGTGTTGAGGTTATTTAAGATTAAAAAATGGTATCCCATGGCCAGGCAAGGTGGCTCATGCCTATAATCCTAGCACTCTGGAAGGCCAAGGTGGGTGGACCACTTGAGCTCAGGAGTTCGAGACCAGCTTGAGCAAGAGCAAGACCCCATTTCCAAAACTAGTCAGGCATTATGGCAGGTGCCTGTAGTCTGCACTCTACAGGGCAACATAGTGAGAAACAAAAAAAAGTACCCCTCCTAAGTCTCAGACTCCGTCAGTCACTGTGGGAGCACCCTTGTGTCTGGGGCCCTTGGGAGAGAGAATACGGCACAGTAACGACATCACCTCCTGCCTGTGTGACCTGGGCCAACTTCCTTAACTGTCTGTACCTGACTTCTTCATTGAAAAAAAAGAGCACTTCTTCACATGGAATATACGTTTTCTCATTCTAACCACCAGGACCTGTGAATGTGACCTTATTGGGACAAAAAGCCTTTGCAGATATAATTAAGTCAGGGACCGTGAGAGGAAGGGATCACCCTGGATCAACCAAGTTGGCCCTAAATCCCATGACAATGACGGAGGCGGAAGAGCAGAAGACACACAGGGAGGAAGAGCAGAGTTTGGAGTGACGCAGACACAAGCGAAGGAACACCTGGGCCACCAGGAGCTAGAAGGATGGGAAGGGTCCTTCCCTTGAGCCTTGTTCCAACTTCCAGAACTGTGAGAAAATAAATCTGTTTTGTTTTAAGCCACCCAGTTTGTGGTAATTTGTTACAGCAGCCATGTGAAACTATTGTAACACTTAAAGTAAGACTCTTACTGTCATGCCCATGCTCTGTGAGAGCTGCTATTAGGTAAGGGTCAGCTATGCTTTTGTTCCCTCTGTGCTGTAAACTGCTTCCAGGAGTGTGCTGGGCCTTGGGCACCTCTGGCCTTTATGCTCAACTAAGGATGGCTCTGGGCTGTTCGCATGTTTTGAAAGGATGTGTGATAATCCAGGATTCCACTCCTAGTGGACATTTCCTCCCTAGGGAATTGAGGATTGACCCAGAATTTCAGGAGATCTCTGAACTCTGGCCAGTTCCCACAGTGATCATGGAACATCTGGCTGCAGGGAGCCCTCCTGGGAGATGTTCTGGCAGGGGCCTGGGCTGCGACACAGCCTCAGGAGCCTTTGGGGGCAGTGAGGGTATCCACTCTACATTGCTCAGGGCCAGAATGTAAATTCTGACTGAGAGTATCCTATTCCCTTATTTGCATTGCCAGAGACAATCTGATTCACAGCTATCACCCTTATCTGGAGCCAGCTTATCTCCTTGCCAGGCCAGAAAGCCTAGGCAGGAAATGCCACCTCCAGCTGTGTTCAGTTGTGTTTTAGGCTTTCTTCTTAGGAAGGATCAGGCTGAAATTCTAGGAATTTCCAAATGGGCTGGGCTGGCTGGAGGGAAGCTCAAGTCAAAGGAATGTGGGACTCAGGACTTGGGGTCTAGCTGGGAAGACAGTGAAGCCTCCACCATCCAGTGAGTGGGAAGCCTCCGCTGGCTTCTGGCACTTTGACAGCTGTAGCTGCCAAAGGTGCACTCACTCTTCTGTCCTCTGCAAGGACTGTCCTCTCCGCATTTCAAAGCATTTCTAGTGTCTCAGGGATGGTTTGCTCAGTGGATGGATTGCTGACTTGAAGACATCACCTAAAAATGTGAAAAACCTGGCACTGGTCAGTGAGTCATTTTATAACTAGAATTATCACCCGCTGGTTTATCTTCTCTTCCAAAATCAGAGTTTTTGTAAATTGAGTTTCCTGAAGTGCTTATACATACAGAGGAAGCAAAGGAGAAGAGTTAAATTCTACAATCATATATTCCATAGAAATAGCTGCTGTATAGATCATTTGGGGCTTTCTATGTGCCAGGTACTATTATAAGTTATTAAATATATTATCTTACGTATTCTTTATAACTACTCTGTATGTTAAGAATAGTCATGTTGGCTCGGCACCTGTGGCTCAATGGGCTAAGGCACCAGCCACATACACCTGAGCTGGCGGGTTCGAATCCAGCCCGGCCCGCCAAACAACAATGACGGCTGCAACCAAAAAATGGCCGGACGTTGTGGTGGGCACCTGTAGTCCCAGCTCCTTGGGAGGCGGAGGCAGGCGAATGGCTTGAGCCCAGGAATTGGAGGTTGCTGTGAGCTGTGATGCTACAGCACTCTATCCAGGGTGACAGCTTGAGGCTCTGTCTCAAAAAAAAAAAAGGTATAGTCATGTTACTTAACAACAGGGACACGTTCTGAGAAATGCCTCGTTAGGGGTATCTTCATTGTGTGAACATCACAGAGTGTTCTTACCCAAGCCAAGGGAGGATAGCTCATTGCACACCCAGGCTAGTGCTCCTGGGCTACAAACCTGTACAGCATGTTATTGTACTGATACTGTAGGCAACTGTAACACAGTGGTAAGTATTTGTATACCTAAATATAGCAAAACATGGAAAAGGTACAATAGAAGTATAGTATAAAAGATAAAAATGGCATAGCTTTACAGGGCACTTACCACAAATGGAGCTTGCAGGACTCAAACTTGCTCTGGGTGAGTCAGTGAGTGGTGAGTAAATGTGAATGTCTAGGACATCACTGTCCACTTTTATATGATGGGCAGAACAGTAGGTTTATTTACAGCAGCATCACCCCGAATGCAGTATGCTGTCATTATGAAGGCTATGATATTACTAGGTGATGGGAATTTTCAGCTCCATTACAATTTTATGGGGACCACTGTCGTATATGCAGCCTGTCATCGACTGAAATAGAATATGTGTGGCAGCCCATGATTGTACTATTGTTTTATCCTCCTTCTCAGGGATGGATCCAGAGTTTTATAAAGTTTATAAAATTGAGGGGGGGCTTTTTGAAAAGTTAAATTGCAATTATATGATTACACAACAAAATTAGGTACAGTTAGCAAGCGTTAGTTTCATGGACTGGCTCACAGATACAGAAAATTAGTTTCTAAGAAGCTAAGTCATTTTTCTGAGGTTACACAGCTGATAATCAATGGAGGGGGAATTTAAAGCCAGATATGCCTAACTTTTCATCAGCACATTCCCCTTCTCTGAGCATGAAAATAACACACACCTAGTACTAACTATGTGCCAGGCATTTAACTATGTGCCAACTGCTGTTCTAAGCACCTTACATATTTTGCATAGTTTAATTTTCACAATAGCCCTATGATAAATGTATTATTTCTATCCTCTTCTTTCATATATGAGCACATTTAGGCACAGAGAGGTTAAGTAACTTGCCCAAGATCACACAGGTTGCAGTGAGCGATTCTGATGTTGCCAGATTAAGGAGTCTGTCTACCTGTCACCCAAGCCAATTAAGGAGAAGGGGATGAGAGAACAAGTTTCACTTTATTTACAGATATACCAGGCTCAGCTCCTGTGGCTTAACGGGCTAAGGTGCCAGCCACATACTCCTGAGCTGGCGGGTTCGAATCCAGCCCGGGCCCGCCAAACAACAATGACGGCTGCAACCAAAAAATGGCTGGGCGTTGTGGTGGGAGGCTGTAGTCCCAGTGACTTGGGAGGCAGAGGAAAGAGACTCGCTTGAGCCCAGGAATTGGAGGTTGCTATGAACTGTGATGCCGCAGCACTCTATCCAGGGTGACAGCTTGAGGCTCTGTCTCAAAAAAAAAATAAAAAAAGAAAAGAAACACCGGCAATTCCAGACAGCAATGAGGATATCTCCTCAAAGAACTTCTTTGCTTTCCTGTTTCCTTTCTTAGTTTTATACACCCAGTAAAAGCAAGCATCAGCAAAGTTACCGATTATCACAGCATACTTTAACAGATTCCTCCTCATAGGTTACAACGTTACACAATATCCTCCTATCTTAAAGTGGTCAGATCTTCAAAGCATTCCTACGCTAGACTGAATTTACAGTTGGTCAGTACTTTACTAAGTGCAGAAAGGGCATTGTGTCCTTGATTGGCACCATGGCCCTTGAGTGTCCAGTCTTCTAACTTTATCTATAACAGAAGGCCTTGTATGTGAATAAACAACTTCAGATGGTGGCCCAGGGGCCCATGAAATCCTGCCAGGGCTTGTCCAGCAGCACCCCGTGTGTAATGATGGATTACTTAGGACAATGGTGACCACTACTGATGACGCTGTTGCACTCCAGCCTGGTTGACAGAGCAAGACCCTGTCTCAGAAACAAACAACAACAACAAAACCCAAAGCCCCCCGCCCCCAACAACAACAACAAATCGCCGGGCGCGGTGGCTCACACATGTAATTCTTACACTCTGGGAGGCCAAGGCGGTTGGATTGCTTGAGCTCACAAGTCTGACACCAGCCTGAGCAAGAGTGAGACCCTGTCTCTAAAAGCTAGCTGGGCGTTGTGGCAGTGCCTGTAGTCCCAGCTACTGGGGAGGCTGAGGCAAGAGGATGGCTTGAGCCCAAGAGTTTGAGGTTACTGTGAGCTATGACGCCATGGCACTCTACCCAGGGACAAGGTAAGACTCTGTCTCAAAAACAAACAAACAACAACAAAAAATCCATGTCATCAGCTGCAAGGAATGTGAATGCAAAGAAATGATGCTTTTTGAACCAAAGTTTTCATCACTGCTGTACTGTGTGGCTAATGCACTCGTCCAAATTTTCCACCAAAGGCATTGGACTGAGTGGGATAAACAGACTTTATTGGTGACACCTTGACATTTACTTTTGGAAACTGATAAGATATATTTCCTCCCCAAATCTCGTGTAGAAATTCTATCCCCAGTTAGTGGTGGAGCTGAGTGGAAGGTGCCTGGGTCATGGGAGCAGATCCCTCAGGAACCAGCTTGGTGCCCTCTGAGATAATGAGTACTCACTTAATTCACCTGAGAGTGGCGGCATCTGTGGCTCAGTGAGTAGGACGCTGGCCGCATATGCCAAGGGTGGCAGGTTCAAGCCCGGCCCCAACCAAACCGCAACAATAACAACAACAAAATTCACCTTAGAACTAGTTGTTTAAAGGAGGCTGGGCCCACCCCTCCTCTCTCTTGCTCCTTCTCTCCCCACGTGACACTCCTGCTGCCCTTTTGCCTTCCTCCATGAATGGAGGCTCCCTGAAGCCCTCACCAGAAGCAGATGCTGGCACCATGCTTGTACAGCCTGCAGACCAGGAGCCAAATAAGCCCTCTTTCCTTATAAATTATATTATTTTACTGTAGCACAAAATGGACTAATTCAGAAGCCTTGATTTCACCTAATTCTGAATTTGTCATTATGGTTTGGGCATTCAGTTGAAATCCATTTTCTTCAGCCATGTCCACCAAATCTCCATGTAATTATTTATAAAGCGCTTTGCTTGTTCCAGTCATTAATAACCCAACAAGTGGAGAAGTTATAGAATTTTTGTATCCAGCACAGGTATGAATTATATATATAGTTGATTTACAAAAACAGTAGGGACAGTTTTGAAAGTGATAACCATTAGCTAAAATAAAGTATGCACAAGTTTTTTTATGTTAGATTTAGTGGTGAATATGACAAGTCTATCTTCTTCAACAGTAAAATCCCTCATCAAGAAATTTCACCATTTCTGTTAGCTGGATGTTGTGGCAGGTGGCTGTAGTGAGTTAGAGGTTGCTGTAAGCTATGATAACTACACAGCACTTGACTCTGCCTCAAAAAAACAAAGAAAAAAAAAAGAAAGAAATGTCATCATTTTATATGTTACGTGATACTGGAAGAAGCTCAATATCAGCACGTATTTTTGGTTCACCAGTGAGCTTGTCTAGTTCTTTTCATGTCTGATACATGGCAAGCATGGCCTGGGCTCAGTGGCTCATGCCTATAATCCTAGGACTCTGGGAGTTGGAGACAGGTGGATCGCTTGAGCTCAGGAGTTTGAGACCAGATTGAGCAAGAGGAGACCCCATCTCTACTAAAAGTAGAAAAATTGGGCGGTGTCTGTGGCTCAGTGAGTAGGGCACCGGCCCCATATACCCAGGGTGGTGGGTTCAAACCTGGCCCTGGCCAAACTGCAACAAAAAAATAGCTGGGTGTTGTGGCAGGCGCCTGTAGTCCCAGCTACTCCGGAGGCTGAGGCAAGAGAATCGCCTAAGCCCAAGAACTGGATGATGCTGTGAGCTGTGATGACACAGCACTCTACTGTGGGCGATAAAGTGAGACTCTTATCTCTAAAAAAAAAAAAAAAAGAAGAAGAAAAAAGAAAAAAAAATTATCCCAATGTCATGGTGGGCACCTGTAGTCCCAGCTACTCAGGAGGCTAAGAAGGAACATCATTTTAACCCAGGAGTTTGAGGATGCTGTGAGCTAGCTTGAGTCAGAATCTGTCTCAAACTAAAAAAAAAGGGGGGGGGGACGACACCTGTGGCTCAAAGGAATAGGGCGTCAGCCCCATATGCCGGAGGTGGTGGTTCAAACCCAGCCTCGACCAAAAACTGCAAAAAAAAAAAAAAAAAAGACAAGCATGGCTGCTATTGACGTGAAGGGGCAATCCTACATGATTGAATAATTTGGGAGAGGAGAAGGTAGATATTTTTCCCCAAAAAAATTTTATTTTATTTTATTTTTTGAGACAGAATCTCAAGCTGTCACCCTGGGTAGAGTGGCGTGGTGTCATAGTTCACAGCAACCTCCAACTTTTGGGCTCAAGTAATCCTTTTGTCTCAGTTTTTCTATTTTTTAGTAGAGACAAGGTCTCACTTTTTGCTCAAGCAATCCACCTGCCTCGGCCTCCCAGAGTGCTAGTATTACAAGTGTGAGGCACCACCGCACCTGGCTTTTTTTTTTTTTTTTTTTGACAGAGTCTTTCTTTGTTGTCCTCGATACAGTGCTGTGGCATCACAGCCCACAGCAACCTCAAACTCTTGGGCTTAAGAGATTCTCTTGCCTCAGCCTCCCAAGTAGTTGGGACTACAGGCGCCCGGCTACTTTGTTGTTGTTGTAGTTCTCATTGTTGTTTAGCAGACTGGGCCGGGTTTGAACCCACTGGTGTATGTCGCCGGTGCCCTATCCCTGAGCTATGGGTGCCAAGCCCTTTTTTTTTTTGTCTGTGTTTTTGCTTCTGTAATCTTCAAAACACTCACTGCATCTGTATTTGGAGGCAGTGTAATCTACAAATTTTGTAAGTACCTGTTGTCCATTTGAAAGTCTGGTTATTGCTTAGCTGTTGCAATTAAGAGATTTTCTGTTTCTATAGCACCAAATTAAGTCCACAAATTCACTCCTTGTCAACTTGGCACCCATATGCATCTCCTTAAACCATACTTAATTTTCAAATAAAGACAGTAACAAGGTAATAGTTCCACCTAACATGATCTTGTGATTGTGATTTTCAGGATTTAGACTTTAAGGATTTAGATCTTTCGGGATTTCAACATTCGAGATTATGGTGTTTGGAATTGTGTTTTGGGGATTATGATCCAAATCCACTTGACCTATCTCCTTATTAAACTAGAAGCTCTGAGAGGTGCCTCCGACCTCTTGTGTCCCCATGGGCTGGCTGAGTGGACACGCAGTATTAGGGGAGGAGGAGTTTGCTTGGTGGGGAGGGACTAGGGGTGTTTGGAAAAGGGATTTGTCTCCAAAGGATGCCAAGCTAGGGGCTGGGAGGAGAATCACAGATAGAAGCATGCCTTCTCTTGCAGACGGGCCTCTGGGGGTTGACCTGCTCCAGCCAGAGACTAGAATCCGACATCCTGACTCACCACCTCAGGCCCCAGCCCCCCAAACCCTGCTCTCAGCCCAGACCCTTGCTCTTCTGAAGCCCAACCTTGAAAGTCATGTTTTCTTGGGAAGGTCTGATTTTCACTTGACAGTCATGTCTCCAAAGATCTTAATAGTTTTTCTAGTTTCTTTCCTAGGAAGAGAATTCTAGTCTAAGACCCACCATTTATCACTTCCAGCTCTGTGAACTTGGGCAGGTTTCCTTTGGTCCTCAGGGTCCCATGTGCACAGCAGGATCCAGTGCCTGCTCCATACCCTTCCTTGTCCAGCATCGTGAGGCAAATCACCTGCTTGTGAGCCCTAAGGTGCTCACAGCAAGACACCCTGCTGACACCCGGTTGTATTTATTTATTTATTTATTTATGTTTGAGACAGAGTCTCACTCTTTTGCCCTTGGTAGAGTGCTGTGGCATCATAGCTCATAGCTACCTCAAACTCCTGGGCTCAAGGGAGCCTCCCGCCTTAGCCTCCTGAGTAGCTGGGACTACAGGCACCCACCGCAGTGCCCAAGAGTGTTAGGATTACAGGCGTGAGCCACCAGGCCTGGCTGTTAAGTCATTTCATTGTCATAGCAATCCAGTGAGCTTGATATATATATATATATATATTTAATTTATAATGATTTAGAAAACTGAGATTTTAAAGTCTTCTTCCCTCTCTCCCTTTTCACTCAGCTACCCAATTTCCCTTCCTGGAGGCAACCCAGATTGGCCTATTTTTTGCTAATCTTTCCTGAGACATTTTATATCTGATGCAGACATGTACATACACAAGAATATTATGTCCCCTTGGCCCCCGCCTCATTAAATGGTAGCACATTGCACATGCATTCTATATCTTTCTTTCTTTTCTTTTCCTTTACTAACAACATACCCTATTCCCATTATTTTAAATAAAAGAGACCCTGAGGTTCCCAGGGCTATGGAGTCCAGCAGAGAAATGAAGGTCTCTCTGGATGCAAAGCCTGGGCCTCTCTCTGCCGAGGGGGAGGCGCTGGCCGTGAGGGAGGGAGGTCTGCTGGCCTGGCCCTCCTGGACGTGCCCATTCAGAGCCTCTCCTCAATGAGCCCTGGGAAGTTCTGACAGCCGCATCTCCTGGTGCCAAGGGAGCTGGGAAAGAACTAGCCAATGGCTTGGCCTGGCAGTGGGTTCGAGGACATGGAGAAAAAAGGGTTTTGTTCTCCTCCCCCCAAAGACTGGCAGGAGTTGGCCTCCCTGGCCATGCTGCCTTTCTCTTTAGCCTTTTAAGAGCAAAAAAGTTTTCTCTTCCTGCCAAGACCCTATGGCAGGCTGGGGGGTCAGGGCCCGCTCCCACGCCTCACCTCCTTTTGAACGCCTTGCTGGAGATGGGGAGCTGCTGTAGTCCCTGCCAAAGGCTGGGACTGGCCTCCCTGAGAATGTGCCTCTGCTCTTGTGTCTGGATGTCACTGCCGCACTGGGAAGGAACTCTCCGTGCCCCTGCTCTGTGCCAGCTGACCTTTGCTGTGACTAGTTTGAGGCAGGGAGAGCCGGGCTAATAAGGAAGTGGCATTGGTCCTTAAATGTGTATTAATGCATTCGCACTACAGAAGATGGGCCTGGAGGCCAGTGCCCGGCTGACTGGTAGAGGTGCTGAGTTGCTCTCAAGCACCTCTTGGCTTCTCAGGAGGGCAGAGGTCACAGTTTTGTCTTGGGGAGACAGGACAATAAGAATCATTAACTAGGTTCTGCGCCTGTGGCTCAAGCAACTAAGCCGCCAGCCACATACACCTGAGCTGGCGTATTTGAATCCAGCCTGGGCCTGCCAAACAACAATGACAGCTGTAACCAAAAAATAGCTGGGCAATGTGGTGGGTGTCTTAATCCCAGCTACTTGGGAGGTGGAGGTAGGAGGATCGCTTCCAACCTCCTGGAGAACTCCTCCAGGAGTTGGAGGTTGCTGTGAGCTGTGATGCCACTGCACTCTACCCAGGGCCACAGCTTGAGGCTCTGTCTCAAAAAAAAAAAAAAAAAAAAAAATCATTAACTATAATTGGATGACCATAGGCTCTCATTTAAAAAAGGTCTGTGTTTCTGCTTAAATGCAAGAAATATCAGTATTTTGGGCGGTGCCTGTGACTCAAAGGAGTAGGGCGCCAGCCCCATAGGCCAGATGTGGTGGGTTCAAACCCAGCCCTGGCCAAAAACCTCAAAAAAAAAAAATCAGTATTTTGAGACTAATAGTTTGCCATTTTTTCCTCCTTTGCCAGCAAAGTAACGCATTTCCCTTTCCTTCTTCTCAAAAACCACTTGTTCTGTTGGTGTGAAGGTGGAGAAAAGAGAATACTTCTACACTGCTGGTGGGAATGCAAACTAATATGTTCCTTTTGGAAAGATGTTTGGAGAACACTTAGGGATCTAAAAGTAGACCTGCCATTCGATCCTACAATTCTTCTACTAGGTATATATCCAGAAGACCAAAGATCACATTATAACAAGGATATTTGTACCAGAATATTTATTGGAGCCCAATTCATAATTGCTAAGTCATGGAAGAAGCCCAAGTGCCCATTGAACCATGAATGGATTAATAAATTGTGGTGTATGTACACCATGGAATATTATGCAGCCTTAAAGAAAGATAGAGACTTTACCTCTTTCATGTTTACATGGATGGAGCTGGAACATATTCTTCTCAGCAAAGTATCTGAAGAATGGAATAAAAAGTATCCAATGTACTCAGCCCTACTATGAAACCAATTTATAGCTTTCATATGAAGGCTATAACCCAACTATAGCCCAAGAAGAAGGGGAAAGGGGAGAGGGAGGGGAGGGAGGAGGATGAGTGGAGGAACGGTAATTGGTGGGACCACACCTATGGTGCATCTTACAAGGGCACATGTGAAATTTACTAAAGATGGAATATAAATGTCTTAACATGACAACTAAGAAAATGCTGTTTTCTAACTAAAATGTTAGTTAGAAAACTAACATAGTGAAGGCTATGTTAACCAGTTTGATGAAAATATTTCAAATTGTAAATAAAACCAGCACATTGTACCCCATGATTGCATTGATGTACACAGCTATTATTTAATTAAAAAAAAAAAAAAAACCAAACCACTTGTTCTTGTTTTTTCTGATGTGGCCTCGAGAGCAAGTACCCAACTTTTAGCCACAACTGTTAGACTTAGAGATAAGATCAGTTGGTGCTCTGTGCTGGAGGAGAAAAGAATTTCTCTAGGCCAAGATTAGGACATCCAAGTATAAGTTCACTTTAGAGTTTAGAAGGAGAGGCTTGGCGCCTGTGGCTCAACAGGCTAAGGCGCCAGCCACGTACACCTGAGCTGGCGGGCTCGAATCCAGCCCAGGTTCGAATCAAGCCCAGGCCTGCCAAACAACAATGGTGGCTGCAATCAAAAAATGGCCGGGTGTTGTGGCAGGCGCCTGTAGTCCCAGCTACTTGGGAGGCAGAGGCAGAAGACTCGCTTGAGCCCAGGAATTGGAGGTTGCTGTGAGTTGTGATGCCATAGCACTCTATCCAGGGTGACAGCTTGAAGCTCTGTCTCAAAAAAAAAAAAAAAAGAAAGAAAAAGAATTTAGAAGGAGAGATAGAGAGAGAGAAGGGAGTGGAAAAAGAGAGAGAGAAGCAGGAAGAAAAGAGCAGGGAGAGGGCTGGGATGGCATTCCAAAGAAAGGAAGAATGCCCTGCTTTTGGGAACCAATGCAGGGAAGGGGAACGAACCAGAGTGGAAGTGGTGGGGATGGAGGAAAATAGAACACAAGAGAAGACACAGAGATGAAAGATGGGATAGGGAGGTCTGACTGAGCTGATGGCTGCAGCCAGTGCCAAAGCACAAAATCAGCTTTATCTTTTCATATCTACACAGGGTTGTCTACAGGGAAGTAGCATGGACAAAAGACGTATCTTTGGTCTTATAGTATGATTGGAAGATGTAAATGACTTTAATACTGACAAATCATCCTGTGAATGGTTTCTACTCAACTTTGTTAACATATGATAAGAAATGAAAAGGAAAAGATCACAAGGATCTCTGCATAGTTCTTAAAAATTAACTAGGCAAAGAAAGAGCTACATGACTTCTGGCAGGGGGAGCATGAAGAAAGGAATATGGTTGTTTTGGGAAAGGAGGAGAAGCATTCGGGGGTTCATTCCCTGAATGTTCCCCGGACTGTGGGGGCCCTGCCACCTCTCAGCCAGCTCTCCATACCCTGCCGAGGTACAGGGGGACAAAAAATAATTGTAGCCAAATTCATATGGTATTGTGAATGAGAACGCTGTACCTGATTTTCCCCCTGCAAGGTTGAAGACAGACACTTTTTCCAGATAGTCCCAATCCTGAGACCTGATTGTTCATATTCCATTGTTCCTACAGGATGCTCAGGAATTACTTGAGGCTTAAAGGAACAAATTTTTTTTTTTTTTTTTAGGCAGAGTCTTACTCTGTCACCCTCGGTAGAGTGCTGTGGTGTCGTAGCCCACAGGAACCTCAAACTCTTGGGCTCAAGTGATCCTCTAGCCTCAGCCTCCCAAGTAGCTGGGACTATAGGTGCCTGCCGCCACCCCAGGCCAGTTTTTCTATTTTTAGCAGAAGGTTGGGGAGGGGGTTCCACACTCTTGCTCAGGCTGTTGTAGAACTCTTGAGTGCAAGTGATCCAAACTTCTTAGCCTCCCTGAGTGCCAGGATTACAGGTGTGAGCCACTGCCCCAGCCCTAAAGGAAAAATTCTAAAAGACAAAGGAGCTGGGGAGATGTAAAGGGAAAGAAATTACATTTCCATTTTGTCTGTTAAGTTCCTCAATGGTTTGTGAAAACAGGTATCTGTAAGCTGAGGGGAGGGGCTGCCGGCAAGAGAAAAAAAGCAGGCAGAAAGAGATTTTAAGCCTGATTGAAAAATTATGAGTTAATATTTTTCTGTTGTTTCACTATAGAGACTGAACATCTTTACAACGACAGGATACAGGGTACTAGGTGGTAACTCTGAGTGTGCTGGGAAACCTTCCAGGGCCCCATCCCACACACATCCTCTGGGGGGTCAGGCAACAGTTGGCATCTACTTCATGGAGAAGATGGGGTTCCCTCTGGTCCTGGGTTTTCTGTTGAGATCTCTACAGTTGAAAGGCATTAGATCTGCAGCCAGAAAGCGGTATAGAGAGAGAATGGCAGTGTGCTGTGTGTGATTTGCACAGTCTGTCCTATTTCAGAGAGCTATTGTAGTTTTTAGGTTTTCCTTCAAAATTTATTAAAAAAAAATATTTTTTGCCTTTGTTCCTGTGTTCAGAGAAACTGGTTTTTACTGTTTTAGTTTAGTTTAGGTTTTGAGACGAGTCTCACTTTGTCACCCTTGGTAGAGTGCTGTGGCATCATAGCTCACAGCAACCTCGAACTCTTGGGCTCAAGTGATACTCTTGCCTCAGTCTCCCGAGTAGCTGGGATTATAGGTGCCCACCACAATGCCCAGCTATTTTTAGAGATGGATCTCACTCTGGCTCAGGCAGGTCTCAGACTCCTGAGATTAAGCAATCTGCGGGACCTGGGCTTCTGAGAGTAGTTTTACTTTTGGTGTGTCTTTGGGTGCTTATGCTTTGATAGCCCTGGGTGAGCTTGCTTCCCCTTGGGACTTTCAGCTCTTCCTGGTCACCTTCGTGTCCCATTGGTGTTCAACACCAGGCCGGGCAGATACTAAGTGCTCATTGTGAGGATGGAAAATTTATTTATTTATTTATTTATTTATTTATTTATTTATTTATTTATTTTTTACTCACCACTATACTAATGAGGAAGAGGATGGAAAATTTAATAAGCCATCTGTAATTTTCCAGGACCATTTTGCAGATATGGATGACTAATCTGGATCAGGCGAGGCTTGTAATTAGAGGAGTCCCTCTGGTTTTCTATATGCCTGCCTGTCTTTTTTCCTTCCCCTCCCATCCTAGTAGAAAAGGGCTCTTTTAGCATAATGCTGCAGCAAAGTCAGCAGAGGTGATGAGAAGGGTCTGTCTGCCTGCTAACTCTCACCTTGGTGAATCTGAAAGACCTAAGCTCCCTGGAGCCAGTGAGCCCCCTGTCCCTGCCCTCACCTCCCTCAGCATATAACCAGGAGCAATATTATAGGACCACATATGGTCAGCTGGCAGTGATGTCAGACAGGACACAAAGGGGAAAGGGAGGAATACCAGAGAGAAAAGCGGATGCTTGGGTTCTTTTCCTTCTCTCTCCCTTTCTTTCTCTCTCTCTTTCTTTCTTGACAAAGTCTTACTCTGTCGCCCAGGGCTAGAGTGCCATGGCATCAGCCTCCATCGCAGTAACCTCAAACTCCTGCTCAAGTAAATCCCCTCTCTCAGCTTCCCAAGTAGCTGAGATTACAGGCACCCGACACCACACCCGGCTAGTTTTTCTATTTTTAGTAGAGACTCTAGCTCTTGCTCAGGCTGGTCTTGAACTCCTGAGGGCAAGTGATCCACCCGCCTTGGCCTCACAGAGTTGCAGGTGTGAGCCACTGTGCTGGACCCAGACGCTTGTGTATTCTATACAGCTTGCCCTTATGAGAAAAGTTATGTTTTCACTGCTCTATAAAATTCATTGACTGACTAATAAGATCGTTTTCCCAGTAAAAGGCAGTATCCGCAATGCCTTCAAGCAGAGTGTTATAACTGGGAGGGTGGAGCTTCCCATCATGGGGCTAAGACTGGGAATGAATCCTGGGAGTATCACCCCCCAAAATGCCACATTGTTATGCTGATTACCTTCAACTGAAGGCATCTGGGCTTTTCCTGAATTTCTCTTATCTGACTAAAGGTAAATTCTACAGAAGGAAGCCCATTGTCCTCCTGAAAATCCTCTCTAGGATTTCCCTATCTGGGAAGAGTAGGACACAAACCTAGAAGAGACTGGAGCTGACACCTCATCCAGACAGGCTATTATCTATTCTTAGGAAGGTCCATCCCCTTTCCCCTTTCTTTCTTTCATTTCTTATCTTTCTTTCTTTCTTTCTTTTTTTGAGACAGAGTCTTGCTTTGTCACCCTGGGTCGAGTGTGGTGGTATTGTTGTAGCTCATAGCAATCCTCTTGCTTCAGCCTCCCAAGTAGCTGGGACTACAGCCATGTACCACTAGGCCCAAATAGTTTTTCTATTTTTTCTTTCCTTTTTTTTTAAAATTATTTTATTTTATTTTATTTTTTGAGACAGAGCCTGAAGCTGTCGCCCTGGGTAGAGTGCTGTGGCATCACAGCTCACAGCAACCTCCAATTCCTGGGCTCAAGCGAGTCTCCTACCTCCGTCTCCCAAGTAGCTGGGACCACAGGCGCCCGCCACAACGCCCGGCCATTTTTTGGTTGCAGCCGTCATTGTTGTTTGGCGGGCCCGGGCTGGATTCGAACTCGCCAGCCCAGGTGTACGTGCCTGGCGCCTTAGCCTGTTGAGCCACAGGTGCCGAGCCAGTTTTTCTATTTTTTCAATAGATGCGGGGTCTTGCTCTTGCTCTTGCTCAGGCTGGTCTTGAACTCCAGAGCTCAAGCAATCCACCTACCTCAGCCTCTCAGCCTCCCAGAGTGCTAGGATTACAGGTATGAACCACTATCCCTAGCCCCATCCCTTTTTTTTTCATAGTCATCTGGTCTCCCTAGATTGCCTGCCTTGCTTTCCTCTCTGCTTTGAATGAGGACATACAGTCACACGGTGCATAAGGACTTTTTCAGTCAATAAATGAACTTTACCTATGATGATGGTCCCATATGACTATAATGAAAGTCTGGGCTTGGTGGCTCATGCCTTATTCATTTATGTCCAGTACCTGTGCACGTGTGGGAGTGCTCAGTGATGAGTAACTCACAGGGTTGCTTAGAATCAGGGGCTTACATAACTATCCTTGCAGAGGGAAGGAAGGGAAGAGAAAAGGCTCCTATGAGAAGAACAAATAGGTTTCTTTAGGAAAGACAAATGGGGTTTTTAGGAGCACAAACCAGAGATAAGGAAGTTTGTGATAATGTTTGTCTATATACAAATCATGAGTGGTCTTTCTGTCTTCTACAGGGTCATAAAATTCTCCCAGAGAGAGGATTTATGGTAGATTTTCTTTTGATTTCTTTTCTGGGAGCAGACATACCATCAAAGAAGGAATTTGTAGCAGTTCATTTCTCAGACGTTTTCTGCTTTTAGTCAGATATGGGAAGCTATGAGAAAGGTATCTTTCTGCAGCTACTGAATCTGAAATGTCTTCCACTTAGAATAATCTTTATACAAACTCTGGGGTACCAGGTGGTTCCCCATACCTCATACCTTGGCAGTTGCTCAATAAATATTTCTAAATGAATGGGTGAATGAACATAGTAGGGGTGAGGTAGGGAGGCTGCTGTTTGATGGCCTAGCATATAGCACAGGGATTTGAGCAGCAGATGAAGTCAAAATACCCACTCTCTGGTGGGGAGGTTGCCCCACACAGCCACATTCCCAGAGGCATTTTTGAAACTGGCAGAATCTAGGCCAGCCCACTCCCTTTCCTGGTGACTCTGCTTTCTTGACATTGGCTAGAACTTAGGAGTCAAGTCCCAAGAGACTTTGAGATCAAGGTCCAAAACAGTAGGTTTGGAGTAAGAAGTCAGAAATTTTAAGTCTGCTTCTCTGTTCATTGACAGAGTTGACTTTTTCTTGGACAAAATGGGAAAGTTAACGTCTGACAAATTCTTCTGGAGCTGCTGGCTTGAAAAAAGGAGCAGTAAGTATGAGAAAGGATGCTCAGCTACCAAACAGGTCAGGGATCTTTGCATTGAAAAGGCCCCCACTCCCTTTCTTGATGAGGGATAAAGAAGGGGGAGGAATTGGCCAGGCTGGGTGTTGGGTGGGAAAGTGAGTGGGGAGGGATTGGCCAGCAACAGGTCTCCTCGGACCTGTGGTTCACTGCCTGCCCCTTGACCCTGCCCCATCTGGCTCTTGCTCCAGCACTTCTTGGGTTTGATTTTCAAGAAAGGACTTGATGACGGTTTGGTGCCTGTGGCTCAACAGGCTAAGGCGCCAGCCACGTACACCTGAGCAGGCGGGTTCGAATCCAGCCCCGGCCCGCCAAACAACAATGACAGCTGCAACCAAAAAAAAAAAAAGGCCGGGTGTTGTGGCGGGCGCCTGTAGTCCCAGCTACTTGGGAGGCGGAGGCAGGAGACTCGCTTGAGCCTAGGAATTGGAGGTTGCTGTGAGCTGTGATGCCACAGCAATCTATCCAGGGTGACAGCTTGAGGCTCTGTCTCAAAAAAATAAATAAATAAATAAAAAATAAAAAAATAAAAAATAAAACTTATACATGAGGGCCAGGTACAGTGGCTCACACCTGTAATCCTAGCACTCTGGGAGGCAGAGACAGGTGGATCCCTTGAGCTCAGGAGTTTGAGACCAGCCTGAGCAAGAGCGAGACCCCACCTCTAAAAATAGCTGGGCATTATGGTGGGCACCTGTAGTCCCAGCTACTCAGGAGGTTGAGGCAAGAGGGTCACTTGAGCCTAACAGTACGAGTTTGCTGTGAGCTACGATGCCATGGCACTCTACAAAGCAAGACTCTGTCTCAAAAATAAATAAACATAAATAAAAAATTTATATGTGCCTGTTTTTCCCCTTTAAAATGTTTTTTAAAGCATGCCATATATATGGCTCTACAGAAAACGATTGTTCTCATTCTAATGCCCAAATTATCACAATTTGCTCAGTGGGAGCCCCTTTAAACTGGCTCCTATATCCTTTAAAACCACATGGGCAGTTTTGGAAGTGTACTTTTTTTCTGACAACAAATTGATGCCCCAGGCCCATCTTAATTATCTTTGCTCTAAAGATATATAATCAGATACTTCCCAAGGATCCATACTTCTTTTTGCTGGGAAACTGTATTTGAGACCAAAATCCAAGGGCTTTGGGTATATCTTAGATCTCTCTACTTGACATAGGCAGTAGGTGATAGCACAATAGGCTACTTTAGAGACCCAGAAAAGATGTATTTTTAAAAATGTCATAGGATTGTATCATTATTTTAAATTCAACTGAGTACTCAAACTTGTTTTAATATATAATAAAAGATTCATTTCTTTCTCATCTTTTCTGAGATACCAGCTTCTGTTATTGGCACAATACACAACATCCTCTTGCTAATTTTATCATGCCAAGCTCTGTATTATGATCCACAGAGACCAAATCCAGTTCTGGATCCCTTGCTTGGGCCATACCACACCTCCCTGTCACTTTCATGATCCTAATTTTTCCATCAACTAGAATTTTTTGGTGTCTTTTTGACATTGGAAACTGAGATTTCTAATAATGACTGTCATGTGTATCATTTGATTGAATAATATCAGTTCATTGAGGGATAAATGAAATGACTTTATTTTTCCAGTAATTACTACTAACTGCACTTTTTAAATTGCTATATTTCCTTATTAGCAGCCTTCCTTAATAAAGCACAGTTCAAATCTGTAATTTGTCAGTCAGTACCAGTCTAGCTTTGGTTAAGACTCAGTCTCATTATTTGCTTTAAAATTTCAATTCCGTGTTCCACACAGAGCCCCTCCTACACCAGTACCTCATTCCCAATGTAGACTAAATTTGCTGCTCCAGTGGCTTGGAGTGGGAGGTGGTGTGCTCTCTCATCCATAGCTCTTTTCCTAGAGATTAGTGTTCCGGTAGGAGGGATGGAAAGAGAAACACAGATGTTTCCCATACAACTACTCAGTGGCTGTCCCCCTACCTACACATCTGGACCATAATTTGAATAGCCATGTTAGTGGTGGCCAATTTCTTGTCCCCTTCTGTTAACCTCTCTGCTAATCTAGTTTGATTTCTGGTGGTGCTAGAGGTAAACAAGACTGAGAGACAAGATGAGATAGTTTTGGTAAGTACTCCCAGAATTAGAAACTAGGGAAAGGTGGGCAAACAGTTTCGTTAAAGGTGCAAAGTAATTATCTGGAACTTACAGCATAGGCTCTGGGCATTTGATCAGGCTTGTGGTTGGAGGTGGGTACACCAGTCTGAAGCAGAAATGAGAATTTCTAGAAGGTGTGGGGGATTTAGGGGTACAGCAGAACCATTGGTGCCCCAAAGGTGGCCAGCTTGGAGATCTAGGCAGAGGGGACCTTGTAAGTAGCTTGTCCTTAGATTCAACCTTGAGCCACACCAACTTCCAATACCAGGGAGAGTAAGCACATAAAAAAGAACTCCTTGGCCAGATATGGTGGCTCATACCTGTAATCCTAGCTGTCTGGGAGGCTGAGGTGGGTGGATTGCTAGAGTTCAGGAGTTCAAGACCAGCCTGAGCAAGAGTGAGACCCCTGTCTCTAATAAAAATAGAAAAACTAGTTGGGGGCATTGTGGCAGGTGCCTGTAGTCCCAGCTACTGGGGAGGCTGAGGCAAGAGGATCTCCTGAGCCTAAGAGTTTGAGGTTACTGTGAGCTGTAATGTGATAGAACTCTACCCAGGGAACAGAGTGAGACTCTGTCTCAAAAAAAGGGACATATCCAGCAGCTGGTCAAGGACCACAACATAGTATGGGAGGAGCAAGATGATGGTCAAGTAACAGCTTCCTTGCAACTGGGCATGGTGAGTCTGGAGAGAGAAGACTCCAGACATCTCTGGCTGGTGGGGTCTGCCCAGAAACAGCCCTTTAGGGGCACAGGGAGTCAGCGTGAGACTTCTGGACCCCATGAGGAAGACAAAAGCAGTGGAGAACTGGCAAGTGTTTGCATGTGTTCATTCCGTCTAATCCTGCCGGCAGCTATAAGTATAGCAGCAGTAAGATTGCAAACTGGAAAGGCCATACCTGTGAGCTGTTTTGTTTTTTTTGGACTTGGCACTCAGTTGAACTACCTTGGGAGAACTAGGGCAAGAGTGTGGAGGACTTTAAGTGTTGTCTAGGGCCCAAGACTGAGCCACTGAACTGGATGGAGCTAATAGTGTTCGGCTGTGGGCTATGCAAAGCCATTGTGGGAGAACTGCCCTGGCAAGTTCTGGCCTCAGGGTCGTAAAGTGAGGATCAAGTGGGAGCGAGTAATCTAGTGACTGAGCAATCTAAAGGCAGGGATGAGATACCTTACAGCCTTAGCCCTCAGGGGCATAGAGTGAGACTGGTTTTGGCACACTAGGTAAGTGGATAGCCACTTCAGGAGTGATCCCAGCAGCAAGTGCTTTTCTGGGAAAGCTTCTGCTTAGGCAAGGCTAGCAGTTTAAAGTGCTTTTTAAGTGGGCAGAGGAGAGATTTAGGTTCTCTACCCTGCGGGGTTTGAGAAATCAGCAGAGGCCTCCAGTCTCCATCTCGTACAGCTATACCAGCACTGTGATTAACATCTCATACCTTAGAAGATCACCTGTTGCCCAGACAATATCCAGCAAGATATATATACTGCTTTGTTTTTGGTAGTGTTTTTTGCTTTTTTTTTTTTTCAGCATTTTCCCTATAGATTTTTCTTTTCTTTTTTCCCCTCTCTTTTCTTCCTTAATTTTTCTAGTTTAAATACAATTTCCCATTGTTGCCTTTTTCAACAAATAGGACTTCATTTTTGCTAGTGTTTCTACCCCTATTATTTGGTTTTTCCCCCAATTTTATCCCTTAAAGTTTTCTGTTTGCTTGTTTTGGTTTGATTTATAGCATTTTTGCCTTTCCTCTCTACTTGGTGGAGGTGGGGTATGGTGTCTGAATAGGCTAGCAAAGAGCTGCTGACCTCAAGGGAACTACCCAACCTGGAACCCCCAGAGGTTGGGGGTTTTTAAGGTTGGGTCAAAGTATTCTACTATACACCTATATTGCTCCTCTCTCCCTCGTTGTGTGCCTCTCTTCTTTTTGTCAATATTCCCTTTTACCCACCCCCTCTTCTTTCTCTTTTTTCTTTCTTTTTTCCCGTCTTGCTATTTAATCTTCTCATCCTTCTGGTCCTGTACCAAAAGGAATTATCAAAACCCTAGTCCAGAGGCACGGCAATTTATAGATCAAGAGGAAGTGAAAGGAAAATTAGGGCAAGGAAAGAGATAAAAGAAATCACACATGAGGAAGAATCAGCAGAAAAATCCTGCCAACATGAAAAACCAGTCCAGAGCAACCCCCTCCAAGGGATCATGAGGTAGCTACTGCAGAGGATTCCACCTATAAAGAATGGTTAGAAATGACAGAAAGGGAATTTAGAATACAGATGATGAAAACAATGAAGGAAATGATGGAAACAATGGAGGAAACTGCTGATAAAGTGGAAAATAACAAAAAGGAAATCCAAAAACAGAATCAAATAAGAGATGAATGATATGAAGAATATAGAAAGGATATAGCAGAGCTGAAGGAACTGAAGAAGTCAATTAGGGAATTTAAAGATGCAATAGACAGTATCAACAACAGATTAGACCATGCAGAAGAAAGAATCTCGGAGGTAGAGGACAAAGCTCTTGAGATAACTCAGATAGTTAAAGAGGCAGGAAAGAGGAGAGAGAAAGCAGAATGTTCACTGACAGAATTATGGGACTTTATGAAGCATTCAAACATATGAGTTATAGGTATCCCAGAAGGGGAAGAAGAATGCCTCAGGGGAATGGAAGCCATACTAGAGAATATTATAAATGAAAATTTCCCAAATATCACCAAAGATTCTGACACACTTCTTTCAGAGGGATATCAGACCCCAGGTCCCCTCAAGTCTAACCGAACTTCTCCAAGACACATAGTGATGAACCTGTCCAAATTCAAGACAAAAGGAAAGATTCTTCAGGCTGCCAAGAGTAAGTGCCAGGTGACCTACAGGGGCAAATCCATCAGGGTGACTGTAGACTTTTCTAATGAAACTTTCCAAGCAAGAAGACAATGGTTATCTACCTTTAACCTACTTAAACAGAACAATTTCCAGCCCAGATTTCTATATCCTGCTAGGCTAAGCTTTAAAATTGATGGAGAAATCAAATCATTTACTGATATACAAACATTGAGGAAATTCGCCACAAGACCAGCTCTACAGGAAATAACTTCAACCTGTTCTACACACTGACCATCACAATGGATCAACAGCAAAGTGAGAACTCAGAAATTAAAGGACAGAACCTAACTTCCACACTGATGCAAAAGATAAAACTAAGCAATGGATTCTCACAAAATAAGATCAATAGAACACTACCACACTCATCAATTATCTCAATAAATGTTAATGGCTTGAATTCCCCACTAAAGAGGCATAGATTGGCTGACTGGATTAAAAAACACAAGCCATCCTTTTGCTGTCTGCAGGAAACACACCTAGCTTCAAAAGACAAATTAAAACTCCAAGTTAAGGGTTGGAAGATGATTTTTCAGGCAAATAGAATTCAGAAGAAAAGAGGAGTTGCAATCTTATTTTCAGATACATGTCGATTTAAAGCAACCAAAGTCAAAAAAGACACAGATGGTCACTTTATATTGGTCAAGGGAAAAATACAAGAAGACGTTTCAATTCTAAATATTTATGGACCCAATTTAAATGCTCCTAAATTCTTGAAACAGACTTTACTCAGTCCGAGCAATGATATCCTATACTACCATAGTAACATGGGACTTTAATACTCCTCTTACAGAGCTGGACAGATCCTCTAAACAGAAATTAGACAAAGATATAAGGGACTTAAATGAGACCCTAGAACAACTGTGCTAGATAGACGTATGTAGAATACTCCATCCCAAAGACAAAGAATACACATTCTTCTCATCACCCCATGGAACATTCTCCAAAATTGATCATAACCTAGGACACAAAACAAACCTCAACAGAATCAAAAGAATTGAAATTTTACCTTGTATCTTCTCAAACTACAAGGCACTAAAGGTGGAACTCAACTCCAAAAAAAAGTTCAACCCCACACAAAGGCATGGACATTAAATAACCTTCTGTGGAATGACAGTTGGGTGCAGGAAGAAATAAAAGAGGAAATCATTAACTTCCTTGAGCATAAAAACAATGAAGACACAAGCTACCAAAACCTGTGGGATACTGCAAAAGCAGTTTTGAGAGGAAAATTTATTGCTTTAGATGCCTAGATTTGAAAAACAGAAAGAGAATGCATCAATAAACTCGCAAGCCATCTTATGGAATTGGAAAAAGAAGAACAATCTAAGCCTAAACCCAGCAGAAGAAAATAAATATTCCAAATTAAATCAGAGATCAATGAAATTGAAAACAAAAGAATCATTCAGAAAATTAATGAAACAAGGAGTTGGTTTTTTGAAAAAATAAATAAAATACATAAACCTTTAGCCAGACTAACTAGAAATAGAAAGTAAAATCTCTAGTAATCTCAATCAGAAATGATAAAGGGGAAATTACAACTGATGCCACAAAGATACAAGAGATCATCTCTGAATACTACCAGAAACTCTATGCCCAGAAATTTGACAATGTAAAGGAAATGGATTAATATTTGGAATCACACCCTCTCCCAAGACTTAGCCAGAATAGAGGTCCTGAACAGACCAATTTCAAGCACTGTGATTACAGAAACAAACAAAAAAAATCTTCCAACCAAAAAATGCCCTGGTCCGGATGGCTTCACGCCAGAATTCTACCAAACCTTCAAGGAAGAGCTTATTCCTCTACTGCAGAAATTATTCCAAAAAATTGAGGAGGAAGGAATCTTCTATAAAACGTTTTACGAAGCAAACATCACCCTGATACCGAAACCAGGAAAAGACCCAACTAAAAAGGAGAATTTCAGACCAATTTCACTAATGAATATAGATGCAAAAATTCTCAACAAAATCCTAGACAATAGATTGCAGCTTATCATCAAAAAAGTAATACATCATGATGAAGTAGGTTTCATCCCAGGGATGCAAGACTAGTTTAACATACACAAGTCCATAAACGTTATCTACTGTATTAATAGAAGCAAAAACAAAGACCACATAATCCTGTCAATAGATGCAGAAAAAGCATTCGATAAAATCCAGCACCCTTTTCTAATTAGAACAATGAAGAGTATAGCCACATGTGGCATATTTCTGAAACTAATTGAAGCTATTTATGTCAAACCCACAACTAATATTTTACTGAATGGAGTAAAACTGAAAGTTTTCCTCTTAGAACTGGAACCAGACAAGGTTGTCCTCTGTCACCATTACTGTTCAACATAGTGCTAGAAGTTCTAGGCAATACAGTTAGGCAAGACAAGGAAATAAAGGGCATCAAATGGGAGGAGAGGAGGTCAAACTCTCCCTCTTTGCTGACTATATGATCTTATATTTAAAGAACCCCAAAGACTCAACCACAAGACTCCTGGAAGTCATCAGAAAATACAGTAATGTCTCAGGATATAAAATCAATGTCCACAAGTCAGTAGCCTTTGTTTATGCCAATAAAAGTCAAGATTAGGGGCTAATAAAGGACACAACTCCTTTCATCATAGCTTCAAAGAAAATGAAATACCTAGGAATATACCTAACAAAGGAGGTGAAGGACCTCTCTAAAGAAAATTATGAAATCCTAAGAAAGGAAATAGCAGAGGATATTAACAAATGGAAGAACATACTATGCTCATGGCTGTGAAGAATCAATATCCTTAAAATGTCTATACTTCCCAAAGCAATCTGCCTATTCAATGCCATCCCTATTAAGATACCAACATCGTACTTTCAAGATTTGGGAAAAATGATTCTGCATTTTGTATGGAACCAGAAAAAACCCCGTATAGCTAAGGCAGTTCTTAGCAATAAAAATAAAGCTGGGGGCATCACCATACCAGACTTTAGGCTGTACTACAAAGCCATAGTGGTCAAGATGGCATGGTACTGGCACAAAATAGAGACATAGACATTTGGAATTGAATAGAAAACCAGGAAATGAAACTAACATCTTACAATCCCCTAATCTTCGATAAACCAAACGAACATACCTTGCAGGAAAGACTCCCTATTCAATAAATGGTGCTGGGAGAACTGGATATTCACATGTAAAAGACTGAAACTGGACCTGTACCTTCCTCCACTCACAAAAATTGATTCAAGATGGATAAAGGACTTAGATTTAAGGCAAAAAACAATAAAAATCCTCAAAGAAAACATAGGAAAAACACTGGAATATATTGGCCTACGGGAAGACTTCATGAAGAAGACTGCCATGGCAATTGCAACAACAACAAAAATAAACAAATGGGACTTAATTACACTGAAAAGCTTCTGTATAGCTAAGGAGACAACAACCAAAGCAAATCGACAACCTACACAATGGCAAAGGATATTTGCATATTTTGAATCACACAAAAGCTTGATAACTAGGATCTATAGAGATCTCAAATTAATCCACATGAAAAAAGCCAACAATCCCATATATCAATGGGCAAGAGACAAGAATAGAACCTTCTCTAAAGAAGACAGATGAATGGCTAACAAACATGAAAAAATGCTCATCATCCCTAATTATTAGAGAAATGCAAATCAAAACCACCCTGAGATACTATCTAACCCCAGGGAGAATGGCCCACATCACA
>CAUYRH010051492.1:0-10409 GCA_963574655.1 Perodicticus potto
CACATTTGTAGGGTTTCTCTCCACTATGAATGCGCTGATGTACTCTAAGTATTGAAGTACTACAAAAGGCTTTGCCGCATTTTTCACATTTATATGGTTTATTTCCAGTATGAATTCTCTGATGGTTTCTAAGGGCATTCCTACACTTAAAGGCCTTGCCACATTCTTCACATTTGTAGGGTTTTGCTCCACTATGAATTCTCTGATGTCCTCTGAGTGTTGAACTATAACAAAAGGCTTTGCCACATTCCTCACATTTGTAGGGTTTCACTCCAGTATGAATTCTCTGATGTTCTCTAAGGGTGTAGCCACGGTTAAAGGCCTTGCCACAGTCTTCACATTTGTAGAGTTTCTCTCCACTATGAATTCGCTGCTGTACTCTAAGTGTTGAAGTACTACAAAAGGCTTTGCCACATTTTTCACATTTATATGGTTTATTTCCAGTATGAACTCTCTGATGGTTTCTAAGGGCATAGCCACGGTTAAAGGCCTTGCCACATTCTTCACATTTGTAGGGTTTCTCTCCAGTATGAATTCTATGATGTCTTCTAAGGTTTGAACTATTATTAAAGGCTTTCCCACATTCTTCACATTTGTAGGGTTCCTTTTCCATGTGAATTCTCTTATGTATCATTAGGTCTGAATACACGTTAAAGGATTTGCCAAACTCCTTGCATTTGTAAGTTTTTTTCCTAGTATGAATTGCCTTATGCCTGATGAAGACTGAGCAGTGGGTGAAGGCTTTGCCACATTCTTCACATTTGTAGGGTTCCTTTCCTGTATGAATTATTTTATGTATCATTAGGTCTGAATGCAGGTTAAAAGATTTGCCACATTCCTTACATTTGTACGTTTTTTCTCTGGTATGAATTGTCTTATGTCTTACAAGGACTGAGTACCAGGTGAAGGCTTTGCCACATTCTTCACATTTGAATGATTTCTCTCCAGTATAAATTCTCTGATGTTCTCTGAGGGTTGACCTCTGCTTAAAGGCTTTACCACATTCTTCATATTTGTAGGATTTCTCTCCAGGATGGAACATGTGATGTTTTCCGAACTTTGGGGAGAGAGTGAAGGATAAGCCACGTTGTTTACATCTGTAGGGTTTTTCTCCACCATGAATTATGTTGTTTCTCAGATTGCAAGACTCACTAAAGACATTCTCACATTTATTATTTCTATATGAGGCTTCTCCAATATCAACTTCCTGAATTGTGGAATCTTCCTCTGATTGGAGAAAATCTTCTACACGTTCAGTACACTTGTAGGAATACTTTTCATTATGGATGACATCATGGCTAATAAGCTTTAAACACTGTTGAAGGACTTTCTCACATTTTTTACATGCGTATACAATCTCTGGATATTTACCTTTCAAATACTGCATAGAACATGAGACTTGATTCATGGTCTTTTCAGGTTTATTGCATTGATAATTTCTCTCATCCACATAAACATCTAAGTAATTATTTAAGGTAAAATTCTGGAAAAGGCCTATTTTTCTGGATATGTCATGTTTCTTCCAATTATTTCTGCCCTGATTTTCAATAAACAATGACTGGATAAACATCTTACCATACTCATCCCAGTTATAGGTTTTGGTATGTGAAGGTAATATCGGTTGGTGTGGGAATAATAAAGTTTGAATGAAGAACTCATCAAATTGATGACATTCATAAATATGCTCTTCAGGTTTAAATCTCTGCTCTTCAGAATCATTTGATGGAACATTTAATCCAGTTATATACCCAAAGTCCTGGGCTTCTCTGGGGCTTTGAGAAGATTGGTATTTACTTCCCTCAATATGTAGTGCTGAAAGAAAATGTAGATATGGTTTCAGTAAGAAGCTGAATCAGGGAAAATAAATAGCAATTATTAGTGCAGCAATAGGGACTGCAGAATTTATGGAACTTAACATAGAAAGTAAAATAAAGGACTGATAAAGAAAAATAGGCACCCTTTTAGTAGAAAATATACAGAAGACTCCACAGAAGACTTATCTTGCCAACACACTGGACAAGTCCCAAGAAAGTCTAGGGTGGCTGAATGGTACTCAATTTCCCCTGAAGAACGTTTTCTCTTAAGGTAGAAATAGGTAGCTGATTTTTTTTGGGGGGGGGTATTTTTTCTCATTTCTTTTTTTTTCTTTTTTTTTTATTGTTCGATAGGTAGCTGATTTTTAAATGATCATAATTGCATTAAAAAATAAAATACGAAGGAACCAAACAAGACAGTACAATGAGGGAACAATTAGAATGACTATAAAGAATTGAAGATCTATGCAGTAATTACACACTATAAAGAAAAGATCTGTCTTATAGATGTGCTATAATCTCAATGAGAAAACTGATAACTAAGTAATAGAAAAAAAGTATGTGAAAAGAAAATGAGATTGTTTATATGGAGATTAAAGATAATTAACACAAAGACCAATAAAAAAAAAATAGAGCTCAAAAACACAGTAAATATATTGAAAATTTCACTATATCGAGTCAACAGCAGACTCGAAGTGGCTAGGAAAATGTTTAAAAAGCTTGATCAAGAAAAAAACAAAACAAAAATAAAATATAAAGCTTGATCATGGAAAATTATTATTCAGGGCAGCACCCGTACCTTAGTGGATAGTGCGCTGGCCACATACACCAGGGCAGGCAGGTTTGAACCTGGCCCAGGCCTGCTGAACAAGAACAACTGCAACAAAAAATAGCCTGGTTTTGTGGCGGGCGCCTATAGTTCCACCTACTCGAGAGGCTGAGGCAAGAGAATAGCTTAAGCCCAAGAGTTGAAGGTTTTTGTGAGGTGTGACTCCACAGCAATCAACTGAGAACAACATACTGAGGCTCGGCCTCAAAAAAAAAAAAAAAGAAAGAAAATTATTAGCCTGGGAAGCAAAAAGAAAATAAGAACACTGAAGAGAGACTTAGGAACTTACTACCATCAAGCCTGCTAAAACATTTATTATCAGATCTCTGGAATGAGAGAAGAGAAAACAATGACCTGAAGGCTATTGAAGAAACAATGTCTGAGAAGTCTTTAAAGTAAAGGGAGAGAGAAAATAGCAGAAATTTTAAAGAAGGTCAACTGCTTTCTGTAGGAATAACAAGATGCAAAATAATACACACGCCTATCAAAGATTTTAAAGTTATAAACAGGATCTTGAAATCAGCAAGAAGCATTTCACTTGGAATGTTCATGTGCATTACTAAGAAATGATCACCAGGTTATGAGGCAAACATCATTACAAGCCAGAAAGGCGTAAGATCATATATTCAATGTGTTGAAAAAATACCTACCAAGCACAAACATTATTTCTGGCAAAACTGGCCTTTTACAGTAAGTTAAAAAATTAAAAATGTTCAAAGATCAAAAAAGCTTAACAAATTATATCCAAGAGGCACAGCCTACATGAATTTGTACACAGTCAGTACCTCATATTTAAAAGTAAAATAATAGACACGTAGTACTGTGAACATATAGAGTTCTAAGGTAAATGTAATTATATACACACATACAGCATTCTTTGGCATCACGATGATTGGCTGAGAAAAACAGTTTTAATTCTGCTATAGATATGAAAAGATGAAGCCTGAAAATAAAAAATAGATTGTGTTGATGGATACTCAATAGGAAAACATACAATCTGTGGCATTAAAATAATGCAAAAGGGGACTCGGTGCCTGTAGCTCAGCAGCTAGGGTGCCAGCCACATACACAGGAGCTGGCAGGTTCTAATCCAGCCCAGGTCTACCAAACAACGACAACTACAACCAAAACATAGCCAGGCATTGTGCTGGGTGCCTGTAGTCCCAGCTATTTGGGAGGCTGAGTCAAGAGTATTGCTTAAGCCCAGGAGTTTGAGGTTGCTGTGAGTTGTAATGCTATGGCATTCTACTGAGGGCGATATAGCGAGAGTCTGTCTCAAAAAAGAAAATAAACACAATACAAATGAGGATAGAAAGAGCAAAAAGGGCTCAGCGCCTGTGGAGCCTGTTGCGCAACGGGCTAAGGTGCCAGCCACATACACCTGAGCTGGCAGGTTCAAATCCAGCCAGGGCCCACCAAACAACAATGACGGCTGCAACCAAAAAATGGTCGGGCTTGTGGCGGGCGCTTGTAGTCCCAGCTACTCAGGAGGCAGAGGCAGGAGACTCACCTGAGCCCAGGAAATGGAGGTTGCTGTGAGCTGTGATGCCACAGCACTCTACCCAGGGTGACAGCTTGAGGCTCTGTCTCAAAAAAAAAAAAAAAACAGAAAGAGCAAAAAGGATGTCATTAATTTTTAGCTGCATGAAACAGTTATAACTTTCAGAAGCTTTATGTCATATCAATGGCAATGACAAGGAAAATATCTATGTGGATACATATTTGAATGTTTTAGGGATTTAAACTTTAAAAAATAATAATGTTAAAAGTATAGTAGATACAGAAAAGGAAATGAGAAACAAATAAAAATACATCACTGGAAAAAAAATCCACAAAGCACAAAGGAAGATAGTAAAAGAAAACAAGAATTAAAGAGCAGTAAGTCATACACAATAAAGAAAATACAATAGAAGTAAAAGTCACTTTATTTTAGTATTTACTTTCTAGATAAATAAACGTAATCAATAAAAGACATTTTGATTGAATAAATTCAAGAAATAATATTCAACTTGCTTTCTACAAAAGCACTTTAGACGGAAGGACGCACATGGACTGAACGTAAAAAGTATTGAAAAATGTTACTGAATGCAATGCTAAAAATACTTTTACATCAGCAAAATGTATGTAAGACCAAAAGTTATCACTAGGAGCTGGGCATGGTGGCTCATGCCTGTAATCTTGGCAACTAGGGAAGCAGAGATGGGAGAACTGCTTGAGCTCAGGAATTTGCAACCAGGCTGAGCAGACTGAGAACCCCATTGCTTGTAAAATAAAAGAATACTTAGCCATTATGCTGTCCACCTGTAGTGTCAGCTAGTCAAGAGGCTGAAGCAAGATTAGTTGAGCCCAGGAGTTTGAAGTTCCTGTGAGGTATTCTGATGCCATGGCACTCTTTCCCAAGCGAAAGAACATGAGACTCTGTCTCAAAATACAACAACAAAAGAAATGGGGCTAGGAGCCCATCATTCAGTTGTTAGGCCACCAGCCACATGCACCAGGACTTGTGGGTTCAAACCTGGCTCAGGGCTGCTAAACAAAAAAAATAGCTTAGCATTGTGGTGGGTGCCTGTAGTCCCTGCTACATAGGAGGCTGACGCAAGGGAATCACTTAACCCAGGAGTTTGAGGTTGCTGTGAGATATGACACAAGGACACTCTACCCAGGATGACAAAGTGAGACTCTGTCTTGATACAAAACAACAAAAAGACATTGTCAACAGGGACAACAAAGACCATTATGTAATGATGAAAGAATCCAGTAATCAGAAGTTAGTGTAACATTTAAATACATATATACTTACCAGAACGGGCCCCAAATATATGAAGCAAGATTTTAAAGAATTGTAGTAAGAATCAGAGAGTACCACAATAATAGTAGGATAATTTGAAACCATACTTTCAATAATGAAAATAAGTACTCAAAAAAACCAAAAAGGGGCTCGCCGCCTTTGGCTCAAGCAGCTACACCTGAGCTGGCGGGTTCGAATCCACCCCAGGCCTGCCAAACAATGACGGCTGCAACCAAAAAATAGCCAGGCATTGTGGTGGGCGCCTGTAGCCCCAGGTACTGGGGAGGCTGAGGCGGGAGAATCGCTTGAGCCCAGGAGTTGGAGGTTGCTGTGAGCTGTGATGCCACAGCACTCTACCCAGGGTGACAGCTTGAGGCTGTCTCAAAATAAAAAAAATAGGAGGAATTGAATTTTAAGCTCTAGAAATGAATATTTTATTATATCACTGAATATTTATTTATATATTTATTTTCTGGAGAAAGATTCTTACCATGTTGCCCTCAGTAGTGTGCCATGGCATCCCAGCTCACAGCAATCTGAAACTCCTGGGCTTAAGCAATTTTCTTGCCTCAGCTTACCAAGTAGCTGGGACTACAGGCACCCAACACAACACCCAGCTATTTTTTGTTGCAGTCATTGTCATTTCACTGACCCGGGCTGGGTTTAAACTTGCCAGCCTCAGTTTACATGGCTGGCACCAGAACCACTGTGCTATGGGCGCCGAGCCATCACTGAATATTTAGAATCACCACTAAACTAGAGTGAAGCCTGAAATCATCTCAAGAAACAAGGTAAATAATGAAGTCAAAACACAAGGATTTTTTTGTGTGTTAATGAACCTCAATGTCTATTCCTAAAATCAGGAATCTGAGATTCAGCAAAGAAAAGAAATAAAACCCTTGAGGTAAGTTAGAGATTCTGAAGGTATTCTCACCCACAGAGACCAGGTTTCTGAGGTTCTCTAACATCACATCTCTATACAAATTCCGCTGAACAGGGTCCAGGCATTCCCACTCCTCTGCAGTAAATTTTATGGTAATATCTCTGAATGTCACCAGTTCCTGAAAGAAAGAAAGAAAGAAATGACACATGCACTGTGTGACCATGGACAGATTTTTTTTTAGGATCCAGGTATTCCAACTCATTCAGAGAGCATTCTCTGCCCACATAACCAAATGTCACCAATTCCTAAAAAAGCATAGATAAATAGCTAAACAAGCAAATAAATGAATTAATTAATTAATTAATAGCTGAGCACGTACCCAAGAGCAGAGCATTTAATTTCACCCAAGATAAAATGAGGGAGTTAATAATGACTCTGACATACAACCGTGACCTGAATTATGCAAAAGACATTTTAAAACTAATAAACCTGAAGGCATTTTCTATCTTTGTAGAAAGAGAATTATACAAGAACTACAAAATTAGAGCAGATGCTATCAATATGAAGAACGTACCGTATAAAACTAAACCACCGAGAAATATACCTTTGGAGTTCTATAATTACATCATACAGAATCACTCTTCTCTATTCCGCAGATGAAAAAGTCATGGTGAATTAGAAGCTATTCCTCCCTTTTTCGTGTGTACAACAATGAACTGCAGATTAGTATGATGCAGATTCTGATTCAGGAGGTCTGGGTGGGGCTGAGGTTCTGCACTGCTAACGAACTCACCAGTCATGCTCATGCCTCAGATCCAAAAGCCACACTTGTGAACAGCAGAGAGGGAGAACACTGAGAATAGAGTTGGTGGGTAACATGGAACTGGGGGCTCGGTGCCTATCGCTCAGCGGCTAGGGCGCCAGCCACATACACTGGAGATGGCGGGTTCAAATCCAGCCCGGGCCTGCCAAACAACAGTGACAACTACAACCAAAACATAGTCAGGTGTTGTGGCAGGCGCCTGTAGTCCCAGCTACTTGGGAGGCTGAGGCAGGAGAATAGCTTAAGCCCAAGTGTTTGAGGTTGCTGTGAGCTGTGAGCCACAGCACTCTACCTAGGAAGACATCTTGAGGCTCTGTCTCAAAAAAAGAAAAAATCATCTCTGTTAATGATTTTAAAAATACTATGGAGACTACCATACACAAAGATATTAACTAATATCTAAGTATTTAGTATTTTCTCTGAGTATTTTATTTTTTGTTTGTTTCAATTATTCTATGTGCCCTGTTACATTTTAAAAAATTGAGATGCTTATATATTACTTATGTGTTAATATTTATTTCTATTCCCTGCACATGCAGAAAAGTAATAAAGAAACATATGTCTGAGACATGAGGAGAGAATTAAATGAAAACCAACAAGACAGAACTTTTTTAGTTTTACCAATTTCAAACATACTGTCTGCCGTCAATAAATATGAGTTCCTTTATATTTCAAAGCAAGCTATGACACAATGGAAACTAAAAAGGAAGAAAAGATTATGCATTAATTGTGATGGCTTATACACAGCAATTAGTAAATTCTCCCTAGATATCAATACCATTAATGACACACAGAAAAACAATAAACTTGTTACTGAAGGAATCTAGCATAGAACCCCTTAACCAAGTGAATGAAGTTGCCATCACCTATAACGGAACAAATTGGGATCACGTGTCAACGACCACAGATAGAGCATAAGCACCACTGTGATTTGAGTGGGGAAATAAAATCAAAATCTGAATCTAATCACAGGAAACAGAATCTGTGGGGGAGGGGGAAAGTGATGGGATCTTCAAACTGGCCATGTAACACCAACTGGGCTGACCACTTGGCTAAATTCTAAGTTTCAAATCGTTACTTAAATGACATAATTCTGCAGGTTTGGAAGTGGCTTCTATAACAAGTCCCTCTAAATGCACATGAGGCACTCCCAGACACATTATCAGGAGCAATCAGTTAAGAGACAGCAGGCACATTGCAGAGTCCCTCACACCCAACACTCTTACCACAACACAAATATTGTCCTGAAAGATCATGTCCTTTGCTGGCCATTCAACGTTTACATACAGAAGCTGGAGAAGGCAGCAAGGTCTGAGGGAGTCTGCATCTGTCAAACAGCATGTACACATGTGCTAATGTGGTGTCTGCTAAGCAGGGGCCACATGCTCACAAGCATGTCACAGAGCACCGTGCTGGGACATCACAGTGTGTGAGTTAATCTTCACATAATACCATGGGAGTCTGCTACTAAATGTTCCTAAATTCCAAGTAGGATTCTGTTTTTTTTTTTTGAAACAGAGCCTCAAGCTGTCCCCTGGGTAGAGTGCCGTAGCATCACAGCTCACTGCAACCTCCAATTCCTGGGTTCTAGCGAGTCTCTTGCCTCTGCCTCCCAAGTAGCTGGGACTACAGGCACTCGCCACAACGCCCAGCCATTTTTTTGGTTGCAGCCGTCATTGTTGTTTGGCGGGCCTGGGCTAGATTTGAACCCGCCAGCTCAGGTGTACATGGCTGGCACCTTAGCCTGTTGAGCCACAGGTGCCAAGCCTCCAAGTAGGATTCTAATTAAAGTCTTTGTATTCCTGTTTGCCTACTACTAATTTACACACACACACTGGTAAGGAAAAGCTAAATAGAAACAAGACAGAAGCAACACAGAAAAAACAGGAGTATAGTTCAGAGGGGTTTTTCATCACTATGTTTATGTTTACTTTTCCATGATCTATAGAGAAACCATTGGATCTGTGGGAAAGAAAACCAGGTTTCTGGCTGGAACTCCAGAAACACAGGTTTTAATGATTATAGAATAAGGCCCCCAAATATAAAGCTCTTTATTTAAATTCACCTCCTTTGTTGTTTTAAAAATTTGGCCCAGCATGGTGGTTCAGGCCTATAATACTAGCACTCTGGGTTGACAAGGAGGGTGGATTGCTTGAGCTCAGGAGTTCCAGACCACTGTGGGCAAGAGTGAAACTCTGTCTCTGAAAATAGCTGGTATTGTGGCTGGCACATGTAGTCCCAGGTATTCGGGAGTCTGAGGCTAGAGGACTGCTTGAGCTTAGGAGTTTGTGGTTGCTGTGAGCTATTACACCACAGCACTCTACTGAGGGTGACAACATGAGACTCTGTCACAAAAAAAAAAAAAAAAATTATGAACATTAGAGTAGGAGCATGGATGCAGATTCCAGGCAGTTCTGTGGGAGATTTCAGGATGGGGGCAGACTTAAACCAGGGTCAGAATAGAATGGATCTGGGCAGGGCTGTGGCAGGGAGCAGGCTCTGAGCTTCTCACCTCAACACTGCTTATTTGTTCCTAAGTCTGCCCAAGAGAAATATTACTCACAGACTTTGTTTAATTTTACTTTATTTTCTTTTCAGTTTTTAAAACTTTTTTTATTTTTCAATAGTTTTTATGTTTTTATTTTATATTATCCACAAAGCAGAAGTTTTTCCCTAAACTTAAAAGTTGACCACTGTGGACAGTGATCACTTCATCAAACTTCATTTATAAATATTAATATGTCAGGTCGGCATCTGTGGCTCAAAGGAGTAGGGTGCTGGCCCCATATGCCGGAGGTGGCGGCTTCAAACCCAGCCCTGGCCAGAAACTGAAAATAATAATAATGATACGTCAGTTTCATAGTTTATAGAATAAGGCCCCCAACGTCAGTTTCACTTTAAGAATTTACTGAAACTTTGTCAAGTTTAGTTGTTCCAAGTCTGAATTTCTTTCTTTCTTTTTTTTTTTTTTTTTGCAGTAACAGCAGCAAGAATCACTCTTGTTACTTCTGTTGCTAGCTGATGTGTTCATGACTTTCAAGGGTCATTAAAAAATAAATAACTTTCTGGCTCGGCACCCGTCGCACAGTGGTTAGGACGCACACACTGAGGCTGGTGGGTTCCATCGCAGCCCAGCCTGCTAAACAACAATGACAACTGCAACCAAAAAATATCCAGGCCTTGCGGCCGGCATCTGTCCTCCCAGCTACTTGGGAGGCTGAGACAAGAGAATCGTTTAAGCTCAAGTGTTTGAGGTTGCTGTGAGCTGTGAC